>UYYF01000458.1:0-14719 GCA_900618365.1 Thelazia callipaeda
AACTACCATTATCTTTAGCTGATATTTGATGCTGTATAACATGATGAGCAATAATTTATTACATTATTAATACTCTTAGTAATTGTACTCGTTAAGCGATTACGATTATTATTCATATTATCTGACATCATTGCAAATCTATTATTTTATTCATATTTAATGGCTTATACTAAAAATTTTTCATTTGCAACAGGGAATTTTTGAATCAAATAATAAGCTCTTTAGATAATTTTATCTAAAAGATTTCTTTTCAGTAAAAAAACTTTAAAAAAATTATTACTATCAAAAAATAATAATAAAATTATAAATTCCTACTACAGTATATGATCGAAATGTTACATGAACACATCTCATATTTCATGGGATTTTGGATTTTTCATTCTGGATACTTAATCAAATTACTTCTGCAAGATTTTTTTTTGAAGCTATTTTATTGTAGTAAACTGTAATTTAAATCTGTTAGATTTCAAGTAATTAAAATTTTTGGAATTAATTTCAGTACTAAATATTATTAATGAAAATAATTAGTGACATATATGCTAAAAGAATCAGATTTAAAAAATTTGTTAGTTTTAATTTACAATGTCTTTTTTAATTATATATATTTATATAATATTCACGACATTATTATGATAAAACATGGCAATATAATCATAATAATAATTGTAAGGAATATTCTTGCAATTTTCTTCGTCCAATCGAGCCGTCAACATTTGTTAAGAAAAGTGAACATAAATCATTTTAAAAACTGATTTTTAGTCCTTTTCTTTCAGTAATTTTCAAAAATTTTTAAACAATAATTTTAAAATTATTTCAAACAATAATATTCAAAAACCTTTTTTTTCCAATAATTTTCAAATAATTTCAAATTTCAAACAAAAGTATTTTTCTTCTAAGTCGTAATAAATAATTTTAACAAAATTGTGGTCGAAAAGTTTAATAGAAATAATCTTAACTATTTACTTATTTTTGAATTACTTATGTTTTAAATTATTTTTGCATGATTGTTTATTGCCTAGAAATAATGCAATGAGTTGAAATGAATAATTCGCGCCAAAATCGTACTTTAGCATAAGTGCGTGAATTGATTTATGAATTTTAATAACTTGTTTCCGGTCTTTTGCTCTCCTATTCCTTTGAAAAAAAAAACAAGTATTTCAGTATTTAACTTCATTTCTTTTCATTTACTTCATGTACTACTTGCGAATTGCTTCACACGTAAAATGTTATTAAATTTGTTGGCTTAAATTAGCAATTCAGAACTTTTAAAAAGTGAATATGTGTGGATGAAGTTATAAATACAAGCTATTTTACATAATGTTATTTATTTAAAAAGTTTTTTCGAAGGAAGGTGCTACGTAAATTGTTCACGCCACAGTAGTCATACATTGCATTTGGTATTCTTTGATCGATGAAAACTGATCTTTAAATTGTGCTTTGAATTTTCAGAAATTATTTTTTAATATTTTTTAAATTATATTTTAAGAAGAGATAAATAGTACGTGTATTATTGAGCGTAAGTTTATTAAAAATCGTCATCAATACGTAATCATTTATAGTTAAGTGCTAAAAATTTTCAAAAAAAAAGTTGCAATGAGTAAGTTGTAGATATGAGTAATTGCGATGAGGTAAGTTGTAAATGTGAGTAATCTTAAAGTCTAAACAGTAATTAATTAATTTAAAATTCGTGAACAAGCCGTTTATTATTATGATTATAAGATATTTAATTAATGATTTCAAAAAACTTCGCTCTGCTCAAATATCGTCTGCGTAATTGATTCATTTACTTTATAATTACTGTTTTTTCATTATTATTTGGTATTTTAAAGAAACGTTGTAACGATTATACTGACAAAAAGTAAAATGGCTTCAAATGCTTTCTTGAATATGCTCGGCGATTTTGCTAGCATAAACCGATCACCGGATTTCAACTCGAAAAGTAGCAACGATCATAGTAAAAGCACTAGAGCTCAAGTTGGACGACAGCACTCCCTTAGTTTGGCAGTTGGAGTTGCGGTATAATTTCTTATAATAAGATCATTTTATAAAATTTGATCTATACTGATCGATCGGTTTTTGAAAAAAATGAGATCAGATTCATTTTTTACAGCTTCAGGGATTTTTTAGCAATACTAGATAGTGCAGTATAACATGTATCATAATTATCAGTTGTGTTTTTTCAACTTTTTCATGAGTAATTAAGGTACGTACTTTTCAAGGATACAACAGTGAAGTTGTTGCTTGAAAAAATAAAAATCTTGTTTTCAAGAAAGAAAGTTAAAAAAATAGTAGGTGAGAAAGTTTTGTTTTTTGATCTGGCACTGTTTTTCTTCAGACGACATGCAGTAGATGAAAAATGTTGGACGAGTGCAGTAATTTCTAAAAATGAAAAACATTTGTTTTTTACTAGAATGAAGTTGTAAATTTTTTCAAAAATTTGTTAAAGCTTCATATTATTTGATACATGACTGTAGTATTTAGAAGCGGTTGATAAATGTATCTCTAATAAACAAAATTAAGTATCCTATAAGTTATCTACTTTTACCAAGGTTATAATTGATGGTGTTGTCAGTAGCTTTAACTGTTATAATGAAGAATGTTGTCATATTTAAACGTAGTACTTACTAATGATTAGTTTTGATATATGGTTGCTTAGATCTTGTTCAGATGTTATGCATTGCTCAAATGTTATCAAGAATCATTTAACTGATTTAAAATTTTATACAGGATGAGCCAGGATTATTTACTGTTGATAAAGAACTATCAACTCGTCGACAAACAATGGCATCTGTAAATTGTGATGCAAAAAAATCTCGAATAGATCGTCGATTATCAGCACCACCTTCACTAAAAGCTGGATTAAAGCGGCTGCACATGAAGTTGGAAAATCTACATGAAGCTATATTAGCAAGGAATGGAACCGTGAAGGAGCAAAAATCGCATCAGCAAATACCATCAGAAGTACACTCGAGATCGATCTCACCGTGTCCAGTATTCCAAGAATCTTCTAGCAGTTATTCATCATCTGCTGATCATTCAAAGGCAATGCAGACAATTATTATCAGTAATATGGGTCATCGAGGATCTGTTGTGGTTATCGATGATGATTGAAATAAATGTATGCAGTAAAAGGTTACGTGCATTTCTGAGTCTTCTGATCACTGTCTTTTACTAAATTGATACTTGGTTCTGTGCTTCATGAAGAACATATATAAAATTATCAGACTAGTTTTTCAATTCAGCTGAAAGCTTGTTATTGAACTGTTTAATTATACAAAACACTGAATATCTCAAATTTCATCAAAATTTTTATAAAGTTTACAAATTATTTCATTCAAGTTTACAGATTATTTCAGGACCAATTAATGATTCTGTTAGAGTTTTATGAATTGACGGTATATGGTTGATAATATTAGATTGTGTAAGTTCACCAGATATCATTTTATTTAATCTCATAATGTGTTGTGAATTGTACAAATCTGTACGGTTTTTTAATAGTTATATAATTGTCCGCATTTTATTCAGTGTTATTTTATTAATTAATGAAATTTACTACCTTCTCACTCCACAGTATCTCTTGAAATGTGCTACTCCATATTATATGCCCTCTACATAATAACTGTTCTAAGCAGTCTGTATTCAATTCTGAACAATACATTTTACTACTGCAGATTGCAGAGGATGTTTTCTATCGATACCCTACCATCTTACTGCAAATAAGGTGTAATCCGCTAGTATATGTGTACTCCACAATATATATACTTATGATGATCATTTTTTTTAGATTGTGTTCTTTTCTATGAATGTTTTGGACAGGTCAGTTGGTCAATTATATTGAATGATCTATAGAATGTCATAAACTTAATTATATACTTCATTCTGTACATGAATACCAATATGCAGCTATAATAAAAATGTTTTATCGACTGGAACGTGTTGACATTTTATCTAATGATGTGTAGTGTATCATTACAATAAATGTTATATAAGCATATTGTTCATGAAACAGTTAAAATCCATAAATAATAATTATATACATGAGTCTCCTCTGCACATGTCTTCAGAAGTCTCATCAGTAAATATTTTTGATACCTCAATTAAACTGAATGCACTCACCAATGCTTGTTTCATATAGGGAAAACCTCGTACTTGGCTTCTAAATCTCTCTTCAATATTTGCGATTTATTGTATTCCCCTGCTTAAAGACTCTTCTCAATCTAAGTAGAAATATGTAACATACTGGCTTCATTTGCAACTGCTTAGTTTACGAGATATTTATCTGGAAAATGTGAACAAATACTATTCGTGAGAACTTCATTTTCAATCCATACAGCAAATATCAATTTAAGCAACTTCAGGTTTTGCTCATGTAGAAAACAAAAATTTAGTGCAAACCCATTCAAAAAGAGACTGACTCAATGAAATATTCCCGATAAAGCAATGGATTTTCGAATCGTTTCATGATGTGAAATATGAAATGAATAGTAGAAAAGGACTGAACACAAGTATTTTGCTTTTATCACAGCACAAAACTGAGATCAGTATGTCTCGGAAGAAAAAGCAAAAACAAGCAAAACAAACAGTAATAAATATAATATCTAACGATATGACATAGATTTTTTATTGTCTTTTTCCATGGCAGAAAGCAAGCAAAACATCACCGAAACCTCGTACAAGAACTGCAATACAGTTTTACTATTTATTCCGTACTTTAATAAGTACTGATAATTCTTGTACAGTGCTATGAGCGAAAGAAGCAATAAAATCGTGTGATTGGTTACAAATCAGATATGAGATTTTGATATGACGAGATTGAATTTTTAGAATAAATATAAACGTCAAACTCCGCACTACTTTTATATGTAGATACCAACAAAGTCTATGAATCGAGATAAGCAGATAGTAATATAGAGCAAACAAAGAAGCTTTTAACTCCGAATTACAGACATTGAACCCATAGACAGCAGAAGGAATAACAGCAACAGTTGGTGAGAATCAATTCATCGGAACAGTTCCAACAACTTCTAAGCATAACTTAGTACCTGCATCGATTTGCTCACTTGCCGTAGTATATTCAGGTGTGTCTTGCAATACAGAATCGTGCTTGTCAACAACCTGAAACATACAACTAATACAGATGCGAACCGATCACTGACTTGTAGTAATGAGTGCACAAAAACACTTCAACAAAAAACATCCGAGTTGCCTCAGAAAGTTCAAAACAATGAGTTGACAAACTTCTGCAGTACATTTTTTATATGAGTCAAAATTTATTTCGGTAATTTAAACCAATACAGAAATGAAAATTGGCTAGCTTAATAATTATAAAATAATAAGTAACATTTTTAAGATCTTCAATTGCCTTCTCCAATCGGCCCTTACATTCGGGTACCATTTGTTCTGAATCCTACAAAAGAATCTATATACTTTAATAAAATTCGTCAAATATCAATTTAATGCGTAAAATTTTTGATAGATTATCTGCTATTTCTGCGTTTTGGAGTTTTATTAAGGAACGACAATTTCACAACTCTAAGTATGTAACTAACGACTTATACTTACAGCCACTACGTAACAAAAAACAATATAGATACATACTGATATAAAGTAAAAAATTCAACGCGAATCTCAGCTTTTATTCAGCCAAAAAATTTCACAACACTTTTAAGTAACACTGTACTAACAATATCGATTGTATACAATCGAAAATTCTTTAAATTCAGAATAAATTCAGAATGAGCAATGATTTGTACCTGAACCAACTCCATTTGTTTCTTCATTAAATATTCATCCGCATCACCCTTACCTTTCAGTGCTTGCAATTTGTCCATTTCACTCGCCACCTCCTTCTTGTAAAAGTTCAGTTCATTAATCAAGCGTTTGACAACATTTGTTTTAATGTTAATATCCTTAATGACCGCTACATCCGCCATACTTTCGCCTCCAAAATTTAATTTAAATTTTAAAGCATTACACGACTTAATCTGAAATGATCGATTTCATATGAAATAATCGTAAGTTCTAGCGCCTTCTTCAACAGAGCTAATGGGCAAAAGTATAGAAGGAATTACACTAACATACATCGATATTATTCTTGAAAGGGTCAAAGAATTAAAACAATACAGCTTTTACACGAATTACAGGAATAACGAAGAGAAATGAGCATAATTAATGCCCAGTATGAACCATTCACAAAACATTGAATAACTAGCAAACTATATCAAAAGTATAAATTAAAAAAAAACCGAAAAAAAAATAAAGATTTATACAATTATGCAGTCCAGTTACCAAACTTCATATATCTAATAATCCATACTTTTAATCTAAGAGAGTTAGGCTGAGCTAGACCAGAAGGAACCTAGATCAAACAAGCAAGCAAAAATAATCCTCAAAGAGCCTCCTTAAATAGTGGAAAATTTTCATGCAACTCATTTGGGTCCGTTAAAACTTTGCATATTGGTGAAAAGTGAAATAGTGTCTTGCAAGTCTAAATAATCTGAAATACCATGTACTTTGACTAGTTATAGCTATAGAATAAAAGGTTTGGCTAACTGCTAGTGCCAACTACTATTTAAAAGCAATATTATTTTGTTAATTTGAATATTTGTAAAACATTTAACTCAAAAGTCAGTCATTACTTTACTTTACTCATCTCACTTTATTTTCAAACTCAAAGTGTTTTTTCTATTCAAATACTTTGTAAATTTCATTATTTTAAATTTTTGTAAATAATTTCCTTTTTTAATTATTATGTAAAAAAGTTATAGTGAATTTTGCTAGTTTTTTAATTTAATTTAATTTGCATTAACCAATCTATTTAGCTTCAATTTATGAGAGTGAAAAAATCCAGTCATTTGGAAATCATCTAAAAAATTACATCATTTAAAGAATTAAAATATTTGATTGACTTTATATACTGATTATTAAACAGGTCTTATTATTAAAAAGTAAATAGATTAATGCAAATCAATAAAATGATCATACAATTGATTATTTATTTGAATTAAGAAAAATTTTATATTTGCAGTAATTACTAAGCAGTATTGTTATTCAGTTACCACTTATGCGATAGATATGTGAAGAGGGAAGATGTTCGAGGCGTATACATCAATAGAAATAGCTTCAAAATTGGAGAAATCGATAGATGTAGCATCTCTGGCAGCCCATAGTAAGTTTATTCTAATTTTTTATGCAAAGAAATTAGCAACTATGAACATATATGAATGCAAGATGTTTGAGAACTATGGAAAATGCTCAGTACTAAAAATTGTTAGAAGAATTTAGTGTAAAGTAGTAAGTGTTTGAATGTCAATTTTATTACTTAGGGAGAATTTTTTCAGACCATGCAGCTAAAGTATATCTTGGAAGTAAAGCTGGTTATTTAGTAGCTCTAAATGGAGTTCGACAAGGTTAAACTTCCTTTTTTTGTATTAATGAGATACATGAATTTTAAAAATTTTATAGGTCTTGTGAATTGTAATTCATCAATAATGCCTAAAAAAGTAGGACAAGTTGATTTTTATATAAGGATACTTACTGATGAGCAATATTTTTAAAAGTAAGACAAGTTATTATGTGATTTTTTGATGTAAATAATAAAATGACAGGTAAACGAGGATATGATTTGCTGATGTGTCGATCGTTTGAAAAAAAATCAGTGTATGAGTTATGCTGCATTGAAAGACATGATATATTACTGTGCTTAACGGATTCGCAACTTGCAGTACATGATCTTTCTGAGCCATTCGCTCTGAAAGCTCTTATTTCTGATGTTAGACCTATCTCAGCTTTCTGTGCCACCGTTTCTGAGGTTTCATTTTTATTTTGCTTGATAAGATCGCTAAATGTTTTTTTTGTTTACTTTACCTCATTGAAATTCATTTTTATAAAAGATACTATTACTGAAAAAAATCAGTGTATGTTTTTGATTTTTTGTTGTTGATATTTTGAATACATTACGAAATGAATTTGTAAACATTTGTGTTACGCTTGAAATATATGAAAATATTTGCAGGTTGATGGGTTACTATATGTGGCTGTTAGTGCTAGAAAAAAGATATTTTTATACAAATGGGTTGTTGATGAGTTTACTAGGATGGAATTCGATATGTCTCTAGGTTATTCGAATTTTTAGCTGATACTTCGAAAGCAGTCTTTTGTATTAGATTTGGTACAGTACTTATTAATATAATAAATTTATTTTTTAGCATCATTTCCTGAACCTGTCAGTTATATGACCTGGTTTGGTCCAATAATATCAATGGTTTCACAAAATGAGTATTATTATATGGCTGTTTTTCCACTCGCGGTATGATCTACTTAAATTGAAAATTTTTAATGCAGCATTTTATATAATTTAATTAGATATGACAAATTATAATTTATTCATTATAATAATAAAAGAACTAGCAATAGATGTTTATCCTGAAATTAGTATCATTTTAAAGCTATCAGGAAGATGTCGTGAATGTAAAAAAATTGTTCGACGTCGGTTCCAAAACGGAAAATCCAGTAATCATTGGACTACTTGATCATAAGCTTATTGCATATTGTCGTGACAATTTCTTATTTTTCCAAGAATATTATGGAACTGTGAATCCAATGTCAGAAGTGAAATTCTCAGATACTCCTCTAAATATTGGTATGTTTTATTAAAATTTGATTTAAAGACTTTATCTTTGATTAATTCTGTCATTCTTTTTCAGTGCAACTTTTCTAACTAACGCCCACATTTATTTAGCACCAAGCGCTTTTGTTGTTTCAAGCTGTCCATAATAATATATGGACAGCTTGAAACAACAAGCAAAAAGTTTTAAGAGATTAACATTAAAAATTTTTGCAGTATATGATGCTCCTTATTTGTTGGCTTTAATGAAAAAAGGCAGAATTGAGATAAGGTCATTAAGACCAACAACACATATACAAACTATCCAGCTCAATAAAGCAGCATATATTTCAGCTGGTTTGAAGTAGGTTGGATTTCTCTAATTAGGAAATTTTGAATTTTTTATTCATCCATTAGCCGTTTACTTTAATTATTAACTGATATTGAGATAAATATATTTTGAAAAATTGCCACGTTATCCTTGCAGAGGTACTGTATATGTTGGAAGCTGTAGCGATGTATGGCTTTTAGATTCGCGACCTAAAATGATGAATAATGTGGAACAGTTAATTCGTGAAAAACAATTTGAATTAGCTGTTCAGCTAGCGGTTTTTTTTATGACATGATTTTTGCTTTTTTAGGCAAGCTAAAAATGCTGAAGTTACGTCATCGTAGAAATCTCATATAGTATCAGTATTGTACTACTTGAAGTATAAGAAGTTGGTTTTGATATTATAGAAATATCTGAATTATTCCGAAGTTTTTAGGAAAAATGCTGCGAAATTGGTGATAAAGGAGTTGTTGAAATAAAACGTAAAGCAGCTTTCAATTTATTCTGTCAACGTAGATTTGATGAATGGCTTGAAATACATGCACAGATTAAAACTGGTCAGTTCTTACACTAGCCAGTGAGTGGCCAAGAAAACCTGTCATAAATTAATCTTTTGAGAAATATGTAGATATTTCTAAATTATTCATCCATTATCAGGGAAAACAACATTTGTTATTAAAACATTGAACTTTACCAGACTGAATGATGCTTATAAATATTATTCTTGTAGATGTTATGACTGTAATAGCACATTTTCCACGATTGTTGGATTCTACGTACCAGGATTCGTTGAAATCATTACTTGAGGAAGAGCCACCAGATTTTCCTGAAAATGAATTCAGAAGTGGATTGCAGTCATTGGCTCCGTTTCTAGCTTCTGTGTGTTTTTTATTTTCGAGTTGTATTAAACTACATTTTTGAGTGAAGTTCAGCATACGAATAATTTAAGCTTACAAATAATTTAGATACGGATGGAACATGCGAAGTCTGTAACTGAAATTAAAAAATTCCGGAATCCATCTTTGTCAGATTCCAATATAATAGAGCAGTTACGAAGCCATGAGAATGTTTTGCAAGTAGTTGACACTACATTATTAAAGTGCTACTTGCAGGTTTGTTGCCTGTGTTATAATTTATTGTTTGTTGAAGCAATTGTAGTTTTTATAATGCATTAGTTCATTTTCTCAAACTGTTTATGTGAAATAGAAATTATGAGAAATACAACAGGCTAATTTTTAGAACTATTAATAGTTAATGTTACTTGACTTTGAGGCAAACAAGTTCAGTCGGTGATTTAATTGCATTTTCGACGATGTGTAAAGTATTAACCTAGAAATGTTTTTTGAATGATATGATTTCTGTTATTTCGAGTTAGTGAAATTCATAAGTAATTTTAAAAAATAGAATACTTCTATACTTTTCTGAAGTTTTTAAAGATATCTTCCTCGTCTAAAGTAAAGCCATATTTAATAGTTTTTCATTTTTTTAAATTGAGTTTATTGGAACCTCAAAAAAGATCTAATTGTTCTTCAGACCAATGAAAGCTTAGTTCCACTACTTCTTCGTCTTCCGGATAACATGTGCATATTAGCTGATTCGGAAAAAGTATTGCTGGAACGTCGAAAGTACTATGAACTGTATATTTTGTATGAAAAGAAGGCATTGCATCAAAAAGGTATGTTTTGTCTTTTTGTTCAATTTTCTTGAGTACTGTGTTTTCAATTTCAAAATGGGCTGTGATTATTTCATTGTGACATCGTAATATGAAATATATATTGTTTTCTTTGCACTACACTGTATTTATAATAATTGTTATGCTTTGGATTGAATTATTAAGAAGCTTCTTTAAGGTTATTTTAAGTTCATTCACAGTTTTATTTTACAAAATTTGTAAAAAATATGTTGGCACATTGTTTCAGCTTTTCATTATACTGATGTATGCAATCATTTACAGCATTAAATTTGCTAATGTCACAAGCTCATGTAGAAGGAAGCCAATTACGAGGTTGCAAGATGACAGTAGAATATCTACAGAAGCTCGGAAGCAGTCATTTGGATTTGATTATTCAATATTCTGCTTGGGTTTTACAAGAAGATCTTAATACAGGTCTTTCGGTAAAAGTTTTTGTGCAGTTTGGACATTTTTAACTGTCTCAAATAATAGAAATTCATTATTTAGAGCTGAGGCAAATTTTATTTTCATTGTTTTTTGATATTAAAAAAGAGAGCAAACAATTGCAAAGCTGATTTTCTGTTTCAAACATTTCCAGATCTTCATCCATGATACTCCAGAAATCCGATCATTAGATCGAGGACGAATTTTGAAATTTTTGACTCATGAATGTATTGCTGCTGTAATTCCATATTTGGTTAGTTCTGAAACACAGTAATTCAGTTTCAAGACTCGATAAAAACTTTTATAACCTATCAGATATTTAGGAACATATAATTTATGAATGGGAAGAGGATTCGCCAAAATTTCATGGAGCTTTGGGTGAACATTACATTGCAAAAGTAAAGCAGTTACAACGTGATTATATCAATGTTCTTCAAGAAGGTGATCATTTGCTTAATACTTTCGATGCATAAAAACGATGAGGTTCGATATTTGGTTCTGTTATGTAAAATTTTTACGGGGCTTGTAATGCTTTTGGATTATTATCAAAAAATCGTCATTAATAGTCATTAATTTTAAAGATGAGCATGTTGCGCCAGCTGGAGAAGAAGAAGGGGAACTTGGTGAATACAGGCGTAAGCTTCAACGTTTTTTGCAAACATCTGTTGCTTACAGTCCCGAAAAATTGCTAGTTCTGTTGCGCCACAATAGTAAATTATTTCATTTTTACTTTTACATTATCATGTTTGGTCTTGTTCATAACTCATCAACTTCTACAATATTGTTAGATATTTTGAGATGTGATGTTTGTATAATGTAAGTCTTTCATATTTTTTCACTTAAGAAAATATTAGACTACAATCTTGGTAGTTGTAAAATGTCGAAAATTTTTGAAATTAATTGCAAACTTGATGTTTTTACAGCTTTATATGAAGAAAGAGCAATGTTATTAGGACGTTTGAAACGGCATCAACAAGCACTGGCTATTTATACACAAATATTGAAGAATTATAAGGCTGCAGAAAAATATTGTGTAGATTGTTATGATCCTCAAGACCCAGAGCGGTCAAAGGTAATAAGCTAAACACTTTGTTTATTCTCAAAAATTTTACTTGATGATTTGTTACGTCAATTTGATTCATACAAGTTACTGATTATCTTAAATGGGTACAGATACTGTATTATTCTCTTAATTGGTTTCATAATTATGTTGTAGTTATTTCAACATTCTTCTGCAGATCAGTTCTTTCAGATATTTTTAATTCTACTTCAAATGTACATAGACCCACCTGACACATCCATCATAGGATTGATGCAAAGCGATCACTGTCAAGTTATACCCAATCCTGAGGAAGCAGTTAGGATTTTAAAAAAACATCATGATGTTTTCGATGCAGGTATCGGTATCTGTTTTAATTTTCACTGTTTCACTGATATATATTTTTGTATTAAAAATAGACATTTTGTTGGAAGCAAGTTCAAAGTTATGCTTAAGTAGGAAATAAACAGAAGAAAGCTATTCTATTCCTGAATCATTAAATCAGTAATGTATTTCATAAAATATATTCATGATATGAATGCAAATAGTGAATACAAAATACATTTTAGATAATTTTTAATCCTTTTTGTCACCAATTTTTCTTAACTGTTATGTGTTATTCATTGTTGTTCTATTTAAATTATGGTTTAGCTTCTCTATAACTTTGCAGAATATTATTTTTAGTGGAAGTTGTCTCATTATTACCTCACGATTATACATTGAAATCTGTTTGGCCTGGTTTATCAATTATTCTACAAGATGTACATGACAGAAAAATTACTGTAAGCACATTCAGTAAGTAGCAAGTAAATTATTGATATATTCTGCTAGATACAGGTTTTATTTTCAGTTTATCTATTGGTCTACTTTATTCTTTTATCAAATTAGCGAAAAAATAAAAGGGATTGAATAAGAATCGTTGAATTTTCGCAGTTAATTTTTCATTCGATTTTAGAAAGAGATTTTCATTTAATAGATGGAATGCAATAATCGGGGATGAATTTGTTAAAAGATACAAGCTTCAGTGGTTTTGGTAATTGTTATTAGACACCAGCATAATATTTTTTTGAGGTATAGAAAAAAGCATAAACTTGCATGAGTTGTAGTTCCAGGCATTATCAATAAATATAGACTTCTAACTTTTGGTTTCAGTGGAAAATATGTATTCATTAAATTAAGCAGTAAAAGCACCTTAATAAAAACAAAGTTAATTTCCGACAGAAAAGAAATTAATGGTGCTTTAAAATTTTACAGACAATGCTTCATAGAAGTATATGTGATACAGCATTAAAGCGTTCGGGGCAGCAGAAAGGTAGATGTCGTTGTATGAAGTTTGTCATCGACTACCAAAGTGAATGCGCTGCATGCGGCAAAAAAATCGCCAATAGGTTTGAATTTTATTCGCAACCAAATGAATTTATATTTCATTAAATTTTCATCATTCAATGTGGATTTCAATTTTCAGTCTTAGTGGGAATCTTTTTTTATCGTTGTTGAGCAGAATAAGGTCTATTAATTTTTTGATAGATTGTGATGATTTAAAATCAATTTGTTCGCATTTTATTAGTAGATTGCAGGCCAAAAGATATTAACTTTAAAATGTTTTCTTAATTTCTTGCTACGCTTGTTTATTATTTGATTATAAAGATCTAATAAGCTTCAAATTACATTCTAACATTCAAATTGCGTAATTCGTATAATGCTGTTCATATTATCTGGAATGTGATGCTCTTGTAGATAAGAAGGTTGCTATAATCTTGAGTTAATACTGTAAGAAATTTCATTTCCAGTGCCTTTGCTCGTTATCCGAATGGTCGTTTGGAGCATTTCTATTGTTATCAACACAAAATAGAAAAACAGTAAAGATGATATGTTCATTTATATTTGATGGTTAATGTTTGCAAATAATATATTTCGACATGTGTAAAGAACGAGATATCCCAGATATTTATTTAATTTTGTTCCATAGATTCTAGACTTTAATTTTTATTCTCATGATAGCGGTATCTGGATCATATTTACATTTAGAGTGCTACTAATTTCTCTTAATTAAGTGCTGAAAGTGATTTTGTGTTTATTTTTATAAATTTTAAGAAATTATTTTAACATGTATTGTGATTAAAGACAAATAGCTTCTAAGTGTATGCTTAATTTTAAAAATACAAAAGGAATGTATCCATTTATTGTAAGTTGTTAAAAATTAACGGAAATGGAAAAATAAAAGTTATTTGACGTACTTTTGAAAGTGAATCTATAGTATGTTTGTCTTAAGTCTTTATCTTCGATTGGAGAGCATTATAAAGTGGTGCTTGAGTGTCAAGTCATACTTAGCTATTAAACTTTAAAGTTAGGAAAAGAGCGAAAAGCAGGCCAAATGAGGGCTATTGGGTTATTGTGCAAATGAATTTGTTCATAAAATGAATGAACATGATATGGGAGAAAGAAAATTGTGTTTTAATTTGAAAATATGAGGTTAATAAAAAGTTTTATTGACCTTATGTTTTCAAATAAAAAAAGCGTAGGAACGATATAACAGTAACAGTAGATAAAATGTGTAGAGAAAATCAAATAAAAAAATACGGAAGATGTGATATTCTTTAAGGAAGAGGTTTCTCAGTCTAAACTAAC
>UYYF01000459.1:0-14682 GCA_900618365.1 Thelazia callipaeda
GAGAGCTGACTTCAATTCAGGTATAATGCATCATTTCTATTCAACTTTTTGAGATGTTCCAATTTTCGACTTTAACTTTTTACATTTTACCTGTCTACTATTTTTTAAACTCTCAAACCACTTATCTCCCTGTATTTTTCGTGCTTCTGAATTCCTTTTAGCTACAATTTAAAAATGTTGAAAATTAATTATTTTGATTTTAATCATAGTTAAAACTTAGCTACAAAAGTTTGAAAACTTTATGTTTAACTTTTTGAGGTCAGAGTCAATACTTTCAAACGTGAAGAGCTCTTGTCGATACAAAAAAGAATTACTTTTTCAAGTTAGTAAAAATACTTTCCTATGGTACAGTAATCAACTGCTCCGCAATAATGAAATAAACTTACTTGCTCTGTTTCAAGTTCTGCCTACTTTTCGAAAGCTTTATTTAATTAAGGTTAGCAAATGAAAGAAAAAGAAATCAAACAAAGTTCGATACAAAATAAAACTGATAGCTCAAGACTGAAGTAAAGTTTTTTTCTGCTCTTCGAATTAAATTTTTTAGTTCTTATCAGTAAAAAGTGTAAGTAATTTGCTTAGAATGAGTGAATTCATTTGGAAAAGCAAAATTTTAAACGAAAAAGATCAATCTCAGAATTGTTGAATTTTATTCCTCTCATAAATAATCATAACTTATGTGTATTATGATACAGACTAACGCAAATGAGATTTATAATGAACACAGTTTGGAAATTAGCTTGAGTTTGTAATCGAAAAAATGCTAATAAATGTTTGTGATTTGTAGTATATGGTCAAGCATTATATTACAAGTTCATCATTTTTTTCTGCATTTGTAAAAAAATAAGTAAATATAGTGTGAACTGCTTTATTGCTGCTTCAACAGAAAAGTAAAAGATTGTAATGATAAATAATTGTTGGAGGACTTGCCTTTGGATAAATTCGTAAGTTCAAAAAATTGATATCTTATATTACGACAGAAAGCTTTGCATGCTAAATTCTATTGCGTAATGCAAGAAGAATAAATTAGTGGTCAAAATGTCTACAAAGTAGCATACTTTTATTGTAGTTAGGACTATGCGGAAAGCAGCAGACTTCTTCACGACGTCGAAATTCAGTTGCCAACTCAAAATGCCAATTTAGTAGCCCTAACTCTTGCAGTGTTATCTGAATTCATTCCTTTTTTGACTGACTTTCAAAACGAAATTTTGTTTGCAACTTTTTAGCTGAAATATTCTGTTTGTTTATTTCATCCTTTCAATAATAACTTAATGTCATTTCCTTTAAAATATTATCAAGAAAATGGATAGTTATTTCATATTGAGCACTCTTTCCGCTAATAAAAGTATTTTGACATGAAAATTACGATTAATGATTGTGAAATAATACCTCTGACATTCTATTCTATTTATAACTTTGCAAACGAAATAATTTTTTCTTGATGGATTGACTTTAAGTTGTTAGTTGCTCATGAATAATCATGCAGTGTAGCCGACCAGTTTTTAAACTTATTTCAGTCGTTGACAAATGAATTAATTTTCGACTAAAACCAATTCCAGGCACTACTATTCTTATTCTGGATCTACTGGCGTTGCATATTATTAGTGCTGAGGCATTATATCACCAATCGACTTAAATTTCAAATTGTTTTGAAACATAGAAAAAACTGAAGTAACAAAGTAAATGAAATTACGCTCACTGTGAATGCTACCAGTTTTCTAGATATTTGCATTTATTTGATTTTTGTTACAAAAAAATTGACACAAATCTTTGTAAGTGATAACTGAACGAATTTTTTGTTAATAATTCATTTTTAAAGCCAATTTCGTGCATGAACTTTTTTATGAGGATTACGCTGATTTACCCATAATTTTCAATCAGCTGATCTGACAATCTTTTTGTATCACTTAAATTATTCCAACATGAATTTTACTTAAAAACTGCTCCATCTAGATTTACTTGAAGTGATGGAGAATAGCTATTCCGAGCAAAAATAATCAGTATTTTTACTATTTTGATATTGGAATTAAAGTAAATTAGATTTTTAGAATTTATATTGACCAGCAGCTGAGCCTTGTCTCAATTGTTTTCCTTCAGTTTTTGCCCAAAAAATTCTTGCAGTCTTAATTTATCTTGTCTGTTTTTGAAATTTCATATTATCAATTGAACAACAGTGAAAATGAAAAACGATATTATTTTTGGCAGTTTCAAAACTTATTGATTTTATTCCAAGTGGTTTTCCATCGTGCACTAAAAATAATGAGTTGTATAAATACTTTTGAACAGTCTTATATCTATTTGATTTTTAAATGATTACTGTGCAAAACATAGACTTAATGAGGTTTAAAATTTGAATATCCTAATCAAAATTTAGCAGTTCAGACTGATTTAAAGCAAAGTTCTATTCTTCTGGATATATCATATGCTTAGTATTTAATTCGAACTGCACTGTTCTGGTCCATAATAATCCAAAGTTGGAGCAAATAAACGGGACTGTTGAACTATTAAGAACCATATTTTTTTCAATGGCATTACAAAAAAATGAAATACAATGTGCCTGATTATATTTTCCGTTTTCACTTGGCACTTACAATTTTTAACAAAAGTTTAATGAGGAATGTGAAAATGCTATCGTAGTAACAATTATTTCATATTTTGCACTGGATTAATGATTGCAAATCAAGGTTTAAAAATTTGAATAGATAAAAATTCAAAACTGTTTTCAATTTCTCGTTTTCAAATATTTTCTAATGTTATTTAAAGAAACGTTTCATTTTATCTTTTCCATGCAGTGCTAGAAAATTGTTTTTTCTTTCATGTTGAATGAATTTTTAATATGCATTAATATTCAGCTATATTCAATTTTTCCACTCTTATTTCTGAAAAATGTTTTGTTTTGCCTTAAACTTTGGAGACTTCTTGAGAAATTAATAGGTTGCGAATTCAAGATTACTTGCTGATTTTGAAAAAACCTCAGGATTACCTGATTAAATTTATTAATCGATAGGTGAAATTAGCCACATCTATTTCTTTTATTTTCAACAGTGACGTCGCTATTTGACAGTGAGACAATCAATTTTTGCATTCGCAACTTCAATCTAATCCAATACAATTTTATGCAAAACAAAGTAAGAAGCAGTTTTAGTCTAGCGATTACGAAAAAATCAACACATATATTTAATTGTTAATCGGTTCAAATTGTTCATAATATTTTAAGTTCATACTTAAAATAAGATGTTAGTCATCAGTAAAGATAAAATAAATCAGTGGACGACTTATTTTTTAAGAACATATCAATTATTATAACTCAATGAATATATTTTATGATCATTGATTTGTTGCAGTTGTAAAAAGAGATCATTATGAGAGAGATCATTTGATATAAAAGGCACAGAATTTTTCGCAATAAATGAGTTTATTGCTCACTAAAATTTTGCGCTTAGATACAATCTGAATGATATATCTCCTTAATATTTAAATATAATCTAACACTTTGGTTGTAGTTCATAACTATGACCAGTGTTAGATAGATCATATTTTTCAAATAGATCTACTAATGACGTCAAAATACATATTGTTGTGGTATTATTTCTAGAATAGAACTTTGCAGTTTTATGATTTACATGTTTATAAGAGAACAGCACGGTTAGATAAACAAAAGTTATCTTCGTTGAAAAAAATGTATTTCATTTACTAAGTGGTATGGTGAAATTTAGTCCTTTTTTCTTTCAGAATAAATTATATGTTTATGTTTACTCTTTTAACTTTTATGCGATATTCCGAAAAAGGATTCAAACGAGCTGCATTATCGAAGTTGTGATTTCCACAACTTTAGAATTATTTCTTTGAGTGAATGAGTGACTTTTGAATTTTGGAAAAAGTTTTACTTGTGTTGCTTGGAGATATTTTGCTTTAGATATTTTCTCTTTCTTAAGTCAAATTGAATTTTTGCTTGAGAAGTTCAATTTGACAAGTTCATTAAAGCGTAAGCTGATATAATTAGTAATAGTATTAGTCATCTTATTATTCGCAACCTCAATTTCCAGTTTAGAATTATTCAATTGACATTCTACTTCGAATAATCTCAAGAAAAAGTCTATATTAAAGTTTAAAGTCAGACTAATAGATATAAAAGTGAGCGAATAAGAAGAAATATACTTAATTTAGAGAGTGAGAAAATACTGAATTCTGTGGTTTGAATAGCGAAAAAATCCAACATCGATATCAAAGATGCTTTGCAATGTATTGTGCTGCAAATTTTATTTTCTCCAATTTCTACGAAAGCCATGAAATTTCAGTTGAAAATCAAACGTTTTGATAATCACCTTCATTGTTTACTTTTATTTTAAAATTTAACTCAGCTTAAATAAGTTGCTGACAGCTAGTTATCACAGATATTTTAAAGATTAAAACTTACAACAAAATGATTATACCATGCATTTTGAAATAAAAACATAGTTCAAATATTCTAATGATTATTTTCCAAATCATTTTGATCGTTTGATAATTTGAATCAGTTTATTGAATTTTTTAATGAAATTATTAATGGAAAATCAGTTAGCTTAGAACAAAATCAGCTTGTAAGTCATTGCGCAAATGAAAACAATTATTCCAAACCATAAGATAACAGTCAACAAAATTATTTTAAAATAAATACGAATTATCAAACAATCCCTGTTAATTGCAGCTTAATCCACTCATTAAGGATTCTGGCGTATTAAAGTATTGACAGTAATTAGCAAACTTGAATTGCGTAGCTAAAATATTTCAATAGAATGACAACACTATCTAATTACATTTCTATTCACATATTAATAGAAACATATGTCTGTAAAATCTGAGTGATTTTAAGCAGAATATTAAAAAGTGACTGTTTGTTTTTAAAGATGAGAATTGCTTCTCAGCTCTGATGTTAAGTTTTAAGGCTATGTGGCATCCAATCAGCGAATCATGCTTGCGATGTTTGCCTAATCAAAATTGAAAGATGATGGCAAGAAGTTGAGTAGCTTGAAGAACAAAAATGTGAAAATAAGTTTGTATCAAGTAATTATTTTCAGAGCTTCATTTCAGAAATAAATTTGTTTTTATGCTAAAGTAGATTTATGTTTTAGTGCTAAAATAGTTTCTTAATTCCTTATAAAAACCATACGATATCAAAATGCAACTTTTAAAAACGTTTTCTAAATTTCCTGTCATTAGTAAAAAATGCTTACTCTTTCTTTCTGAAAGAAATATTACAAATATCAACGAAATATCATTTTATTTCAAGTGTTACAGTGAAAATTGCTTATATTTTTTATTTACGATAGCTGTTTATTTCTTTTCATCATTTGCAATTTTTATGTAGATCTTATTTACCCATTTGATCCTTTTTCATCATGACAAGCTAGAAAACGATATATATTTTCAATTACAGTTTCTACTCAACCTTTAATACCGAACAAAATTTTTTGATTTTAGGATATGTCGATATCAATGTGTAATTTTTAAAAAGGATTCAAAATTCAAAATATTTCTGAGGAAAAATGCAATGTGAAAATGACCTACCGTTATTCGATCCAAATGCTTCCATCGCAATACAGCAAGCATTGCAAAGCTTTCAATCGTTAGCTTTTTAATTTGTCAGGAAAAAGTTGGTCATGCTTAAGAAACTCTTACAAACTTTCAAACTTGGCTGTATCAGTTTGCAATACTTGAAAAAATCTTTCAAACCTGAAAGAAATCGCGGACAACTAGGTAAGTGTAAGTGAGTTGGGATAAATCTGATCAATTCTAGAAAAAGTTATAAATGTACCGAGATTAAGTACAGGCATCAGATTAAGAAATTTTTTTAAAGCTCTTGACGTTGATAGCGACAAAAAACATTTTTACAGAAATGTGTTAAAAGGTTCAATTTTGCAATCTGCGTTAATTTTTCACTTTTTAATAGTATTTAATATTCTACTTTTGTAATCTCTGATTTAAATTATAATTTTTTGCTTATCTGCATAATTACCATTCACTAAATGAAAGCATGATGAAAATAGGGCCTGAATAAGGATTTTCCTTTAATACTAAATATGAACAAAAACATTTGTTATGTCTTACAGAAACAGGAATTGTACGGGTGCTCAATTTATCGTCGATATTACCATCAAAAACTTAATCATACCAATCCTTTTGTAAAATAAACAGCACATCTACAAAATAATTTTTTAACTAGAGTTAAAATGCTAATGGTGATGCATGATTTAAGGACTTACGATACGTTACATCCTTACGTATGTCTGGCTCTTTGTCCTCTGGGTATTGTAGCAAATCTCATTCACATACTAGTGCTCACCAGATCGAAAATGTTGAGATCAGCAGTGAACTGTATTTTGGTGGTAATTGCCGTATGTGATATTATCACTATGAGTTCATATCTGATGTACATTATAAAATTCGAGTTTTTCGCTCCATCATCTAGCACTGGAGTTAGGTAATAACAGCCTTTTTGATTATTATTCATTTTCAAGTGATGTCAAGCGTTATTGCATGAATTGTACCCACTGATATTAATAATAATTGTAGTGAAATTTTTGCCATCGCGGAAATAATTGGAATTTAGACTTTGTTCTCAAAGTAATTAATACGCAACCTGAAGATTATTCATTTTATTTTGTAAAACTTCCTCATTTATTATTACTGACATTGCTGTTATTATTATTTCAATTAATATCAAAAAATGACATTGTTAACGATGACAAGAATAATGATAATAATAATATTAATAGTAATAATTAATAATAATTAATAATGACAATAATTATTATTACTAATAAATAGCCATATTATTATTACCACGAAAAAATTAGTCATCGGTTTTCTTTTTCAGTTATTCTTGGGTAGTAATGTTGAAAATACATGCTGTTGTAACAATTGCGCTACATGGAATTACTTTGTATTGTTGTGCAACTTTAGCTATTATCCGATGGAGTGCTTTGGCAAAGACTAGAAATCTTTGTTTTCAACCTCTTACTGCGTGGTTTGTATTTTTATTTTTCAGTTTTATCAATTTTACAGCAAGGAATTTCAGGAAGAATTTTGAAAAATATGAATAATTATAAGTTCATTTCAGAATGTTCATTTTTGGTATCAAATTGTTATTTTTGGCGTAATTTTAAAATATCAAGGAGCATTGACGATTTCTTTTAATTAACTAATTTACTAATTTAACGGCATTTGCGTTATTTTTTTTTAATATGATTGTTATTGTGCTGCATCAATATTGTCAAAATGTAAGCTGTGGAAGTTGAACAATACTTGACTTTTAAAGTTGTCCCTTTAACTGAAGCTGATAAAGATGATTGATCTTATTTTTAAGCAAATGCAGTGTGACATGAACTAGGTAAAATTCAGGTGCATATCAGGCGTGATCGCATCAATTGTAGGAATTATCTGTATTCCAACATTTTTGGTTCATGAAATCAAAGTTGTTTGGTAAGTTGTTAACTGAATTGAGCTACAATACAATGTAAGTTACAAATAGCTTAAGCACTAAGTACCTGAAACATTCTTTGGAGTTTTGAGAAAGCTAGAAATGTCATTAGTAAAAAATGGTAAATTGCGAAGTCAAAGAGTAGAATACTTTATGAAAAAATTTATTTCATTTCTACTGTAATATAAACAATCGCATTCCAAATTTGCCGTGAAGGCAGAAGGTATTTTGTAAAGCTGGACAAACTTACAAAATTATAAATTGAATTAATTTGCAGTGAAAAATTAAAAGCTATATTTGAGCGCTAAAATTTTATTTTCATTTGTTTTTCAGCAGTTTTTTACCAAAGATTTTGATTTTTTGTTCTACACAATCGCCGTAAGTATTAATATGGTTTTCTATTGCATCTAATGCATTGGAAATGTTGCAGCTTTAAATTATTGTACTAATGTGTCAAGCTTTTTTTATCTAAGGATTAATGGTGGAGAGTTATTCTATACTATTGATATATCAGAATGGGCAATTCGCGATAGCTGCAGATATTTCAAATTGAATTTATGGATTTTAGGCATAGCTTTAAAGGTTTGATTGCCGCTTCAGCTTCTTATTAGATAAATCGCTCTCGTGATACCTTTATTCAGTAGTGTTGCTTAATTAGCCTGTTATATTGATTATTCGTCGCGTATGTATTTCATTGCCAGAGGTTTCATTGACTATGTTGTATAATTTTGAGAAAGCTAAAAATATTATTAGTAAAAAATGGTAAATTGCGAAGTCAAAGAGTGAAATACTGTATGAAAAAAATTTGTATTATTTGTATGTAAAAATCTGTACTATTTACATTAATTTTGTACTGAAGGACAGTAATAGAATAGAAAAGATTAGAAATCGCAATTTGTTTCATGACTTAGTAGAGGCTTATCAACTAGTACAATTCGATTAATACTGCAGGATACTGAGCAGGATAGAAGAATATTGATGAGAGTAAATGCAAAAGCAAAACTTACAAATTTAATAAAACTAGAATGAAACAATTTGCTTCTTGTACATGTATGCTGAAATAACAGCAAAGATCCAAATTTTCTCCCAGAAATTTCCCTCATGACATTCTATGAAATTTCCGTAATTTTGTTTCATTCAATCATTTTCTTTTTCGTCGAAAACCAACTATGTTTAAACCTTTATTATAAAGCATGAATCGTAGAGAAAAATTCCATAAACTGACTGAAAGCACTGAATGAGGTGGTTATTAATCTATCTGCATGACTGATATAATTTTCCAGCTTCATAGTAATTCAACTATTAATTACTACTTTTGTTAAAACTGCGCTTGCAATTCAGTTGCTAATAGTATTTTTGTTACTGTTATTGATTCTATCTTGAGTTTCATTATTACTAGTTATTTTACTCGAAAAAATGACGGCTTTCAGGCTCTGCCATGTCTTCTGCTGTGCTGTTTCACAATTCTGTTGGTTCTTCGCTTACGAGGAAATTTAAAACGAAAGCAGATATTACTTTGTCGAGATTACAATGTCGCAAATGTAAAAAAGAGCGAAAACTGTAGTGCCGCTGTGAAGAGAAACAAACGTAACTACGATCGTACTACATTTACCCTCATCGTCATGCTTTCCGTATTTCTGGTGAGTAACTTTTTTTTCCCTGTCTCTTTATTCCTCTTTAACTGTGATCCTCAATATTATTTGACTGACATTATCATTTTCACTCTCATAAAAGTTTATCATTCATGAAATTTGACTAAACTGAATATAAATCGAATTTCATCACAGAAAATCCCGTCTCTTTTCACAACAACTAGTATTTTATTTTACTTCTTAGTATTAATTTAATATTCTAGAAAACATTTTTGATATTTTCTAACTTTTTGAGGTTATGTCAACTTAGTTTGTCGCACGACTTATTGTTTCTCTTCATCAATCTTAATGTGTTACTTTATTACTTTTCATCCTTTTCAACACATTAAGATACATTTTTCCAATATTTTTTTTAGATAACCGAATTACCACAAGGTGTATTAGCAGTGCTAAATGCGCTACATACAAACGATGTACACACAATTCTCTACAAAAATTTGGCTAATTTACTAGACTTATTATCTCTTATTAATTGTTATGTTGGTTTTCTAACATATTGTTTTCTGAGTTCAAAATACCGACAAACGTTCATCATTATGCTTGTTAATTCGTGAGTTCGTGATCACTTTGAATTTTTTAATCTCACTTTGCAAATTTTCGAGTATGCAAATCTAAGCATCGTGCTGTCTAAATTTCGAATTCATCAGTAATGTTGACAGAAAATATTTAGTAGCAAAAGTACCAGCCACAGTCTAATAATATTTACTTAAATTTTAAGAAACAAAAAAATCTTTGCGTATGCTCAAATTATGATAATTAATGGTTACCATTATTATTGATCATAATAATATCAACTATTATTATTTATAAAAGATTGTGATCCAATTATCATGATAATAATTATTTATTTGCAACAAGCATCATATACCAAATTTGAGCCTTTCAGCTCAATAATCATTTTACAAATATTAGATTGTTTTCAATTTAATATAATACATTTCTGTAAAAAAGCTGGAAGCAAAATTTGTACTTATGCGACAGAAATTTTCAGGAGACGAAAAGGAACAGTTATATTTAATCCGTCAGGATGTTATTCAACAATTTTGAAATTATGATTCAGTAAATGCAGAAGCAACTGAAAAATAAATTTGGCGCTGTAAATATTGCATTTGTGTAACATTTTAAAAATTTTTTAAGAGTGAAATTCGAGTTTGCACGAAATTTTAAGAAATTCATGATTTACAGTAATTTTTAATGGGCATATCACTAAAATTTCAAAAGTGCAATATATCTTACATTAGAATTGCTTTATTTTTGGTATGTTTCGATTTGAATTATTTTTGGAGAAAATTAAGTTATCACCAATACGAGATTAATTCATCACCAAAATCAAGTCATCATCAAGACGTGATTAATTTGATAGCGTACGTGAAGGATAATCCAGAAATTGATGAGCTATTTTTGGTAAATTCATTGTAATAAGTGCTTTTTTATCGAAATTGGTGTTTCTAAAGTTACCACAAATGTTTTGCTGACAGTCAAGTCTTGTGAAATAGTAGCATAATATAATAATCATTATTACTAAATAATAAAGTTAATAATATTTGACTGTTTTTGGCAACATGTCTTCATGATAACAATTGTTTCAACTGCATATTTTCCTAAATTTATCACTAGTCAAAGCTTCGAATTGAAGCTCCACAAACTAATCATTATACTAGGATTGAAATGAGAAAATGAAAATTATGATAAAAAATTAAAAGAATGGATTGACTCATCATTTACAAGCCACTTAATTTTCCATGCAAATAAAGCATTTAATTAAGTAATAAAAAAGCACATAAATAGTTTGCAACATATTTAAAGCTTTTTCAAACTATTTTTCCCATCGAATTTTTTGAATTGCTCTACGATTCATTAACAAGATAAAATGTAAAATCTAGGTCATTTCCAAAATGCATGATATCGAAATGTAACTAGATAATAAATATACGTAACGGAGGCATGACTGCACAAATGTTAAAACTTATCCAGCTTCGCTATTAATAATTAGCGATGGGTCACAACACCAGTTCCAAGCTAAATTAGCCACCATTAAATTATTTCAGCAAAATTCAAATTTCATGCTTAATGACCTTAGGCTAATAAGTTTCAATCATTATAAATTACAGTCTTTTGTTGGCAAATTTTGATCTGTGTTTTTTATTATTAAAGGAATAATCATAATATGAAAAATAATTTGCATAATAACAATAAAAACAACAATTAAAAAGCAATTTGTTGATGTTCTCAGCATTTCGCTGCTTGTTATCATTGTTGAGAACTTAATCACCATATTAATCTCACAAACGTATTAAAAATGCATATTTTCTAATGGAGTCAAAATTAATGAGATGAAAAATTTTTTGATATTAAAAAAGTAAGAAAACCTGAAGTTCTGTTGTTTTCGTTAACACCTACAGTAAAAGCAATAAAATAACAAACAGATAGTCAAAATGCAACAATTAACCTGTAAATTGATAATTGTAGCAGGAATGAACTCAGGGAATGTTTATTTCTGACAAATTAGAAATTATGAGGAAGAAAATAAAAAAGCAGAGTACAGAGAACATTAGGATTAAATTTGATTAAAGATTCTGTTTTTTCTTCTGAACAGAATAACTGTGTTAATGGTTAGCAGCAAATAGAAGTGACAGAATTCAAAGTTGCATTTCGGTTCATTTAATTTCTACTTTTTCACTTAGTTTCATTAGAATTTATAAAAATTCTTTTCATACTTGTCTTGACCATTTTGAAGGAATATTATTGCTGTTGCTCACTTGCAACTGTTTGAACGAAAAAATGTTCTATAGCAAACGCTTTGAAAAGCGTCCGGCAACAAGAAAAATATTTTTAAATATTTGACGTGTAATACGGAAGCAACCTGATGCGTAAGATGAAAGAATAAGTAATATGCTACAGGATAAAATAGTGTGTGGTCGCAGTCAATTTTGAAAACAATAGAAAAAAATGAGGTCAAAATTTAACTATTGACTGCAGCTTACTTGGATACAACTTGATGTTTACGAACATAAATGAAATCAAATTTTTACTGATCCTTATTTTTGTTGCGCGAAATTTTAAAAAATGAAGAATTATTTGATGCTCAAACAGTTAGTAGGAGTGATAAAACTGCACTATCTTTCGACTCGTATACCTAAAGTATAAAACTGTTGCCATGGATAGTGTTACGGATATCAAAGAGACTCCTGAAAGTATCCATATACTGAACGTAGATATACATATGTCATTCTCACGATTGTAGTTCAAAGTGCTTGACTTGATGGACTTTACTGGTAGATCCAATAAATCTGTAAAATCAGAAACTGATCAATTAATTGATTGAAATAACTTGGGTAATAACAGTAAGGACAAAGACAAAAAGTCGAAGGGTTGATTTTGCATCATAAAAGTTTATTTAAGTTTTTCACTTTTGAAAAGTTAAAAGTTGTCTCAAATGTTGAAAGTCGCACTCATTCAAATTAGCATTAAAAGCATGAGTAATTTTGAATGATGAGACAAGTTGAAAAATCAATCAGCTGCACTCTTAGAACAACCAGTTGGTCATTCAATTCCAGAATTTTTTTAAAAGCTTCTTTACAAAATGTGTTTCACTTTCCATGAATTATATTATATACAAAAGTAAGACAAAGACTTGGACATAAAGGAAGCAGATATACCAAAGCCTTCTTCTAGAATTTTTAATTCAGGTGTTGTTACATCCAGATCAACGATGCTGTAGTCGCTTTCAGTAATAGTCCGTCGACCTCTTGTTGGATTCGAATCTTTGCTGACTTTTATCTGGGGTGTTGTTGCAATGACGCTTATATGAGATATTGTTAAATCGTCAGTTATGCTCGTTTGATCCATTACTATTATGTTATCTAAGTCATTTTTAGCATCTTCACCCGAACCTTAATATCATTTTTTCAAAAAACTATGAAAATCTTAAATCAAAGTGTCAAATAAGCGAGATTAAGACATCAGTTAAATAAAATATCTAAAAGTTAAAACAAAACAAATTTAGCTCAATATTAATATTAAAAAGTCTGTTCTCCATTACCAATACGGAAAAAAATCAATGGCTGACCAAAGCAGATGATCAGTTGCTCAAAATAAATATTTAATTATATGAACTGAAACTCGTTATACTTGTTAAATATCCAGCAATAATGAAAACTGAAATAACCTTCAACAGCTTGTATATTATGCATTGCATGGCTATTACTCTTGTCCAAATTTTCTGAATCAGCAGAATCATTTCGAAATTCACTGTTAGCTGGGACTTTCACTTTTGATGCCTGGTGTGCACTACTGATGCTCACATTACTAACTGTGGGGAAGGCTGCAACAAAAGAGGACAGTGAAGACTGAGGTGAGCTTCTGGACGATGAAAGTGGCACTGTATTTGGAGAGCCCGTAGATTGAATGCGAACTGTTTTTGACGTGGCAAGTGGACCAGTAGTTGTGTATAGAAGTTGATCATTTTGTAAATCTTCTTCGATTGTTTTCAGTTCTACTTCGGACTTTGTTGTAATGCCCACGGGTTCAATATTACACCGTGGAGGCTAATAATTTGATTTTGTAAAACATTGGTAGCGAGTATTACAGCGTAAGAATTATAATAACAGTGATAAATAATTAAAGAGCAGTCATCATTAATATTAGAATAGGTCAAAAGGGCAAATATTATAATAATTTCAAAAAAGTTAGCGAGGGAATTAAGCATTCTCAGTTACTTAATTAAAAATATGTTTTAGAGAACTTTTTTGAAAATACTGAAATATTACCGTTAAATCCGAGCAATAGTCTCCTTTTTTGAAGCACAACTTTACTTGGCAACTAAAATATACTGACTCCCGATCCGGAAGATTAACAACACTTGCACCCTGGAAAAAATGACATAAACAAGACAATTTGTTCTGGAATGTTTCCTGGTCTAAATTCTTGCAACAGAAAGAATTTTACTCTGTCCGAACAACAGCAGAACAGTGAGTAAATTTATGCCAGCTGAAAAGATTTGAGTACCTCAACTCGATTTGATTGCAACTAAAAAATTGGACTTCATAAAATGCCTGCATTATACAAAATTTTTTGAATTCTTGATGATGTGATCAAAATTCTTCTTGCAACAAGAATTTTGCAAGCTTAAAAATTAAAGTAAAACTGTGCTCAACTGATATGCATTAATAGGTTCTAATCAACGATTAATGATGGTCTAACTTTTGTAAAATAATGTCCACAAAGCAGTTTTACTGATTTTAAATCTTATTTGCGAAAATCAATGCTTGCAGACGTTTTTCACAAAAGAAAAAGCGACAATTCTTTTAATTAATGATAATTGAAAATGAACAAAAGTTTTGTCTTTTTCTTATGACTGCACCATCACCTGATATCGCTCAATTAAATCACTGAAATATAAATATAAATATAGAGCTTTTGAACAAACCGTAAAGCAACGAGTAAGTTCATCAGAATATGTTAACTGCGGAATGATGAAGTCATCAGTTGAACATCTGAAAAACTCTTCCTATAATTCTGACAGTTTTAAAAAGATTGTATATATATATATATATATATATATATATATATATA
>UYYF01000460.1:0-14655 GCA_900618365.1 Thelazia callipaeda
TATATATATATATATATATATATATATATATATATATCGCTTTTCTTGTCATAGAGGTTACTCGAAGCAAAAAACTGCAAACTCGCAATACACAGAAATGACTTTTCAAAGAGGAGGAAAGAAGGTGCAATCATTTATTTACTACTCTTTGAATCAGCAGCAATTCATTTGCCAATAAATACTTGAAAAATAGGATGACAGGTAAAGGAACAGTTTTGTGGTACGAAAGAATAAGTATATTTTGATCGGGAATAGCTTTTTTGGTTTACTTTAGTTTACTTTATTGAACTATGATTATGAGTTGACTATTTTCTAACAACTTAACCGACATTGAGATAAGGCCAAAAGTCAGAGCTAAATTGGGAAAATGTAGAAATAAACGATAAAAAACTCAATTAAATCCATTCAACTCTTAATACATGTATTTTCAACTCTTCAATCAGCTATAAATCAATATTTCAAGAATCGAAGTACGTCCGTCCATGCTAAACTATCAACGTAATCCTGTTATTAGAAAACGTTTTTTTAGTTCGCGAACAGCTTAAATTTATAACGTCAACAAATAATATGCTCCGCAAAGTAGAGTTTTTGACAGTTTAAGATGTATTTGCTGGAATATAAAGATCTGTTCCCTTATTCCAGGCATATAAGTGCAAATAAAGTAATAACTTGGAAGTGTTACATGGTAGCATATATATTGCTCAAGTTTTTCCAAACAGAGCTCAAGAAACTTCTATACTGCTTAATGAAATTTCGTAAATCTGCTGGCTTAATTCATATCCCAAGTTTATTACAACATGTTCATTCTGAGGTTCATTATTTGTGGCACTGAGTAGTCGATCAAATTCAAAACGCTTCATTTTTTCGTAATCATGAATTAGTTAATATTGTCTGAATTCAATTTGCTAACCTCAAATCAATCTTTTCTTTTCTTATTATTTCTTCTTCCTTCTATGTATACGCTGTCCGATCAGCCACATTAATTCTTTTGTTTATGAATCAAATTCATTAGCATATTTCTCGGAGTTGTAGCAACATGGCTTTCAGTCTTTTCTCCTTTCCTTGACAAACTTTTGACAACGATCACTCCAAGACTGAACAACTCTTCTTAGACCTAACATTAAATAACTTCTAAACGGTAGTCTAATTAATTCATTCTACCAGTATTTTCCTGATTTCCAATTGTTCAGTCTTGGAGTCTGTCCACTGAATTATATTTTATGCAAATGATATATGGTTGTTATTTCATTCATTATCAGCAAAAAATATATATCTAAAGAGTAATTATCCGTACCAAATTGTAGAAACGAGCATAGCTTAATAGGATTTACATCACACGAAATAATCTGCAATAACTATTAACATACTATTGCAACTAGATAAACCTTAGCAAAAGTTGATTATACTTGCATCCTTTGCAGTTTTCAAATAATACAAGTGAAGACTTAATCACTGCAGATTAATACAAACATTTATCGCAGTTAAATGTAAATTATAATTTATAAGGGGTTTTTCACTAGTCAAATGTGTATATGTTTAGTGAAGGATATCATGCTTTCTGCTTTACTTGCATTCAATAGATAATTAATACATACACATCAAACAGGGATCAATAAAATGGAAGCAGTTCTTTTCAAGTCATCATTTCACGCTCTCCTATGCTGCATGACTACTTCTGCCAACCTTTTGCTACAATTCTTTCCCTTTTTTCAACATTCCTTTTAATATTGCTTAAGTAATGTTTTAATAATCAAAATCATTTCAAGAAATATCAAGAAATTTATTATCGTAAGTGTAGAAAGACTGAAATTAAAACACTAATATGATAAGCATTTATCATTTGCTATGTTCGATTAAAAAAAGAAATGCAGACGTCTATTGGCAAAAATTGTCAGAAATTACAAATAGTTTAGCGAGCAATCGGTAATGATGAAACAAAATTTGCACTTCACAGCTTGCAAATGCAATTTAATGACAAGAAATGCCTGTGTTGTATTTGCAAGAGCACGGAGCAGTGAGCAAAACCAAGGTCATATTGCACATCATCATTATCATCAACAAATCCATAAAGACTTATGCGCGGAATCAAGACTGAAATACATCATTTTCAACTTCAAAAAAGTTTCATTATGACGACAAATAATCTTTTTCACGTGAGACAATAACTTTTGCCATCAATGATCGCTGCTTAGTTGGTTTAGTTGCAAGTGCAGATGGCACATAATATGCACGTTTAAGCAATGAACAGCAAATAATCACTACGTCAACAGCTGTGTCTGTATAAATGAAAACTATTCTGTGAGGAATCATCATTTGAAACAGATGGATTATTTTCGCAGATTTCGACCAAACTTTTCAAATACCTAGTTTAAGCAATAAGAGAATTACATATTTTTACTCTCAGAGATCTGAACTCAACTTTAAATAAGCTTACAAGATCAATTTTAAATCGAATGTGTTTCATACATTCTGCATTAAAAGCAGCATTTCCTGACTCACACTATATTTATTCTTTTATAAGCGATTGTTTCTCTATTTTCGACGCAGTTTTATTTTTTTATTTAGAAAATAAACATAGATTAGATGTCATAAAAATTTTCAGACAAATAATTAGCAAATGATTGCATGCATGCATAAACAATTGTAAGGAAGGATGAACAACAAAAGTTGAAATGGAAGTAGTAAAAAGCAGTAGTGTGATACTAGAAGTATAGCAAAATAAACTGTGATGCATTAGTAGACACAGAAATGAGGAATGGGTTGAGTTGAAGAGCTGACAGTGAGAGTTGATTTATTGTCTGATAGACTACTACTAAATGGATAAATAAGGCGTTGCTAGCTAGAACAACGACTCTTAGATCCTCGGCATAGTTTCTGCTTCTATTTGCATCTTGCAGTGATATCTGCTTAGCTGCTACAGAGAAAGGAGGCTAATAGCCCGATCTATCATCGTTCAATCATCTTTAGAACTTAAAGATATTAGTAATCATTTTCTTCCTTTCCTCAAAATTCGAAAAAAAAATCACTGGTTTTCTATACTCTTATAGAGAGCGGAAGTGAGGCTGTGAATTCAATTTAGACTTATTATGATAAGTTTGCTGATAAAATAGAAAACATGATTACGAATAAGAATGACTTTTGACTTTTCCTGCAATTAGTCAATTTCTTACTAACATATTCATTAATGGTTCTGTGAACAGCAACTAAAATCATTAATTATAAAGTGTGATTTGAATTAAAAATTAAATTTAGTTCAATTTGTTAAGATTTCTGTAGCCTGCCAAAAATTCAGTCAGTTGCTGTCGATTTCGTCGATTTTTTTTAAGCTTAATTTCTTGAGCCTTTCCATTAATTTTCTTTACATTTTGGAAGAAAAGATTTGAAATCTGACCAAAATATCACTGCGTATATCGCATAATGGTTTGTTTGATTGATCACTGCTTATTAGAACTTCAGTAAACGGTGTATTTGATTTTTAATGAAGATACCAATGCCCGTCACTGACTATATTTAAACAAAGAAATTTTTAAGTGAATATAGAAAGAGAATCGAGCAAATATTGACGACAGAAATAGGTAAAATAATTTGATTAAAATTATTGGTCGCAGCACCTTTTTATTCGTCTTCAATTTAACTAAATAATATGATTAGGAATAAGAAAAAAAAGAGGTGATTTCTCATATTTAATATAAATGCATTAAGTATGAAATGTTACATGAAAACCGTTTGTGGTTTATTCATTCATTTTGTTACTTTTGAAATCATTTTTTCATGTGTAGAAATTTATTGTACTGTCTTAATTTCAGCAGTAGAGTGATAAATAAAATGTTATCGAAAAATTATATAATAAGTGTTACGTAAAAATGCACAGTACAGTGAAAATCACAATAGAAGTATATTTAAAAATATAACAGTTCAGTACTTCCAAGTAAATACTGACGAAATGTTTTCTGAAAATGGTAAAAAGTTAAAAAAAATTCGCAGTGTGATGAGCAGATTTTGTTTCGTGTTTCCACACAGATGAAAAAAAATTTTTAATTTAAATTAAATATGCATATGAAGATAGAATCTCAAACATATTGCAAGCAACTGTATTGCTGGGGGAATCTAAACTTGTTTCTGCAGATGGGATGTTCAAAAAGGAATGGAAGTAGAAAGACTGAAAAGAAGCAAACTGCATTTAATGTAGGATGATTTTATTATGATAGTATATTAGATTCAAATTATTTAAGATGATTGTCTTAGGAATTTCTTGTCCTGCTTTTCATTTCCTGATTTTAGTTCACTACCACACTGCTGCAGGTACACAAGCAACCGATGTTTTCATATGTTTCGTACATAGTTACTTTTAATTTGCAATAAATAGCTAAGGAACTGAGTTTAGTGTAAGACTAACATATTTAGTCTGTCAGCAGAGTGTTTTATCGACATCAACAGTCTTCCAAGTTTCTCTGAAGATATATCGCAAAAGTTAAAACTTCCGCATCTTTCGCGTTTGTGAAATTCATAGGCTTTTATAAATGCCATGCATTATAACGAATTTTTACGTCAGTTTATATGTAGCGATGGCATATTAGCAGATACATAAACAGGAGAAAATAAAATTTTTTGAATAAAAATTGTAACACTGCTGTCGAAACTTTACACATTAAAAGGAAATTATAAATTTGATCTGAAAGTCATACTTGAGAATTAACAGCTGTCGCGAAGATTATCAATAATTCTGTTTCATTTAATGAAATCACTTTATCGTACTACCAAACAAATAATAAAATGAAGCATACCACTATTATTTTTGGCATGATTCATCAATTTTGTTCACTCGTAATAGCATATGCCATATTCAAAGTAACTATTTCATTTTTCTTTATTGACGATTCAAAGATTCACTTTACACTTAAATGACTTTAATTGATTGCTATCAGAATTTTAATCAAACTAAGAACACTTCATTTCAAAAATATTCCTCATATCAAAGTCTGTACTCTAGTAATTGATGAATTATGTCGGTCACTTACGTTGCTTAACAAAAGAACAATTGACATTAGCATTTACACTAACTGATTGTATTTTGTAACAGTTGTATGACAAACTATGCAAATGATCCAGTGCAAAATTTTTTCAATCTTCTATTTTACCTTTCGTAAGACTTCAGAGTTTGCAATTATATTCATGAATTTTTGTGAATATGAATTATGATTTATTTTTGCTAAATAAACTTATGCAAGCACTTTCTACTTAATTACACCTTAAAAATTGAAGCTGTATGATTATCAAAAAATTGTGCAACAATTTAACTTTTTCGGTAAGATTTTGTATGAGTCAACTTAGGAACAAAAAAAGTGAGAAAAAAGAGGTGCCTAGCAAGTTTTTTCCAAGTGACAGCTCTAAGCATGCATCATCCTATATTTTTATTCGTAATGTTGTCGCATAACGTATCCAACATATGTGACTGTAGGACATAACGCAGCATTGAAGGTCATATATTTCTGCTAAATTTAGGAATTGTTATCAGTTGGATGTTTTCAATATGCTACTTCATTCGCATTAACATTATGTTCACTAGAATTCATTGTTTCAAATTTTCATCATTTAAAATTACTTCCAGAAATTCATTGTTTATACTCGTCCAGTGAAAACTTAATTTGCAAGAATTTTCAGCCAGTAAATATTTCCTTCTGAAGAATAGCCGAAATATTGAATGATTCTTACCAAATTCCCACTCTGCTCAAGTATGTCAACAAATCATATATAAGTACCAGTATTTGAGGTTAATTGCTCTTAATCTTTTCGTCGCTTTCTTCTGCCACTTTCACAACGACAAACAGTTTTTTTTCTTCTTGAAAAGTAGTATTTTGAGGTTTTTTATGATGCTCGATCTTTTCTTTGAGCAAGATATCAACATTTTGCCTATAGATGCCAGATTGCTATCTGTGCCATGATCATTATGTAGCTCATGAATGCTAGTTAGTTGCAGTAAAATATCACGCCAACTCTCTGATGGATCAAAGAGTTTCCAAAATTCACTATTAAAAACACCTTTACATAAGCACTATTAGCAATGCTTTAATGATGCATCTTCACATGTGCCTTCTCCGTAATAAGTTATGTTAATGTATTATGCGATGATATGTGATTAGGCACTTCTGTTTCGTAATATATAATCAAAACAGACTTAAAATAGTATAAATAAGTAGTTTTTATGCAACTGTCTTTTATCTTTTATTTGTAAGCATTTAGAAGTAACGCAACAGTTTTCGGTCATTTTTTACAGAAGCATTATATGCGTACATGACCGAACGAGAGTTCGTTTTTTGTTCTAAACCGAAAAGATAATTACATCAAGAATAACTCCATTAATCACCATAAGTTCATAAATAATCCATAAATGCGTAATCATAGATGTATACAATTCTTCTGTTGAGAAGGAACTTCGGATACTTTCAGATACTGAAATTTTCATAGTGTCCAGAACAAATGCAGTCAGCGTTGCGCAAAAAGTAATGATAGTGTGGTTCAGAAATCAATTTTGCACACGAATTAAGGATGGAGAGGAATGAATGATGAATCAGATGAGAGACAGGGGTTTGTGTACTGTATTTGTGTTTGAAATTCTAACTGCCTCAATTAAGACATTTGAAAAGGCTGTTCGTATTTTTATTGCTTGTTGCAAGTGTTTGAGATAAATATCGCTTGTCTTCGCTTTCTGCTTTTTTCTAAATTCTTTCTCTGCTGTAAGCTTTTTGTATAATTCACTTTTTATTCAAAATAGTACTGAGCAAAATAAAAGATGCATTAGAAATAGCTCGCTGTGTCAATGTTGTTTCTTGTAGTTTTTTAAGTATAGCAGTGTTCATTTGCAATTATTTTTATATAATCTTTTTTTGGAAAAAAATTGTTTATGTTGAAAAGAATATTAGTGAATTGAGAGAAAATTGGAAATAATACAAAAGTTCAACTTTTAAGTTTTAGGGGTGATGTGCTCAAGTATGCATGTTACCCATGATTGTTTCATGCATACGTATATCGTATGCTCACGTATCTCTAGTGAAATGCTTACGTATCCACTCACTTTGGGTAGCAACCTTCAACATCTATTCATATCCATTCATTCTTATATCCATCCACCCACCTAACCTACACTTAATCTCTTCATCTTTATGTTTGTTTGTTTTTTTTTCAAAGTATTTGCACTCGATTAAAGGAAGTGAATTTTCTTAAACTACAAACACATTAGAGCATAACTTACCTCTCTGAAGACTTTTTCTGTCTACATATCTCTTCGTCTGCCTCGTCAGTATATGTCTTGTGTTGTGAATTTTACTAGTTTATCGTAGATCTGGCAGTATCCACTCATCTTTTTTAGTTTTTTCCTCTGAAGACTACTTCAATCTATTCACGCTGCTTGCATTTTTCTTTCCTCATGTCTTGTTTATAGCTCAGTATTCATTTTGAAAGTTTATTTACTTTAGTTTGGTTACAAATTTTCTTAACTGTTGCATTCAGATCTCTCTTCTAAACTGTATAGTTATTATTCATACTTCATTTTATTAGGCTCACATAGAAGAATTTCGTTTTATTGCAGTGTGAAAAAATCTGTGGTAACCTTTCGACTTCAATTCGTATCAGAATTTTTACTTTTTCGGGATATTGAGTTTGATTTTGTTTGTAAGTTGAGTTTTACCGCGTTAAATTTTTATTTTAGAATATCATTTACAAATAAATCTTTTAATGTTTGCATGAGTGTAATGAATATGGAAATATGAATTTCAGGATATATACTAAAGTTCTATGAAATTTTTTATCAACCAAAATTAATATCTTAAAATGGTTGTGATTTGAATACACAACCGTATTTTTTACCTTCTGAAAGCAGTTGGAATGTTGCTCAAGTTTTTGTTAGCAAAAATTTATTCTATTACTTTCGTCCATTTCCTTGTTACATTTTCATATATTCCTTAAAAGTAGTTATTATAAATTGATCATCTTACATAGATCGATAGTAAAGACTAGAAAAATTGCTTCTCATGATTTTGTATGTTTTGCATGTTAGGTATCATGTTTTATGATAACGAGTGACCAAAAACTATTTTCAGTTAACAATAAAATACGGTAAATATTTTGTATTAAACAATATAGAGCTTCTTTTAAAGGAATTACTACAGTGATCTTAAAGTTTTTTGTGTAGTTCTTTAGTAATATATAATAGACAGTAACCTATTTTTTATGCTAGTATGTCATATTACCACTGGTGTTTCTTACGTTTTAATGTTTCTGCCAAGGATGCCTTTTTGTTGTCAAATATATTATTTTGAAAGTTAAATTCAGTTAGATTATCACAGAAGCTTTAATGCTTTTCTGCATTTATTATTCATATTTTTGAGATGTATATAGGAAGTATCATTTGAATCTAGTGTGATGTAAGGATATTTTACTTCTTTTTTCCAGTAACTGTTTTTGCTGTTTATCCTCCAATGCAAGACGAAATTAGTCATTGAGTTGCTATATTTACATATTTTTACCTTTGCTGCTGTTATTATAAAGTATTTTTGATCAGTACACTAATGCGATTAATTTGTTCGTAATTCCCATAACCGATGTGGAAATACCAACATGTAATTTTTAGCTGTTGAAATCACAGGCTCCTGCAGAATTAATGAAATGGTTGTGGAAGAATTTGAATGGACTCCAAGTACAAGTAATCTTCTGGGATCTAATCTCACTGTTAATGATGTAAAATTATTATGTACGTCATGGTTAGAAAAAATTCAATCAACTGCGGTATTGGATCGTTCTCGTCATGTGCGGCCATCCAATTTCATTAGTAAGTTTTTTCAGAAGTTATTATGATTAGTTTTTGAATTTAATTATGGTTTTGAAGTTTGTACTAGTATCATGATATAGTGTGCGGTAAAATTGAATATATTATGTTGTTTTAAGTATGGGTTGTTGGTCTGTCTTGCGTCACGCTAATCAGCTTGTGTGCTGCTGTTGGAATTTTATTTGTCAAGAAGCTTAGTAAACAAACATATAACCATTTTATTACAATTTTTGTATCACTTGGTGTCGGTTCACTGGTCACTTCATCTACACTTCATTTGCTACCTCAGGTAGAGCGTTTTTGCTCATATAATTATTTCAATATTAAAAATGGACCATATGCTATTAAGATTGAAATATAAAATTTAACATCAATTTTCATCAGTTCAAGGTGATGTGTTTTTTGCAATATAGAATTAAGAAAGACATCATTGCAATTAAGAGTTTGTTTCATAATTAGGGTAATAAGATTTAGTTGAATAACTGTGCAGAAAATTATATAAATGATAGGTCATGTATGTTAAGCAATGGTTCATACACCTGAGAATTATTGTGAATCATTTTGCAATGAGCTGAGACTACAAACTCTAATGGCATTTATAAACTTCTCCAACTACTTCAACAAATAATTTACAAACTAGCTCGTTTTGGTGCATAATGATCTCATTTTTATATACTTTTTGAGGCTCTTATTTTTGAATTGACATGTCTTCAAATCATAGTTATATGCTCAAACAGAAAAGTTGGTAGAGAAGTTTTCAGTCTTTATTTTTTGTTCATACAATAGTTTTAGTTATTTGCAGTCATTTGTTCTCTCATGTAGTTGAAAATAAATTTGTTCTGTATAGTATGTCCTAAATTGCTGATTTCGATCACTTCTTTCTTTTTCTTATTTTCAAATTCCAATTAAATTAAAAGTCTTTTCGCTCATTTAGGGATTAGGAGTTACTGATGGTGATAACTACGATTTTATTGTGGTTATGATGTTTTGCATATTCGGGATATACACTTTTTTTTTCTGCGATAAGTTTATTAAAATCACCCTGGAATCGAAAAAGGTTTTTTCTTTTTATTAATTTATATGTAGAACGTAATCTAGGTTTTTTGATGTGAAGTTTAAGACTTATTAATACTAAATAATGGAGTTTTATTGAAACATCATTACTTATTGTTATTTAGCTTTTTGTCTTTGGGATTCCATATAATTTTATGTTTCTTCTTTGCTTAGATGAATGAAATCGAAATGAAGGGGGTCGTTGAGCCTCAGAAAAGTGCAGGATCTCGAGGTACTTCTATTCGTTCCACAGATGCATTAATTGGTGAAAATGGTACGTGGTAAATTTTATGATCTGGTACTTTTTCCTCCAGTTTTGGCTCGTATTTCTTTAATGAAAGCATATATTCTGCGAAATCAGTTCATTAATTTAAAAAATTTAATTTTTTTGTGTCATATTTTATACCTCTTTTAACTCCATTTGTAGGTAATGCAAAGCATTCTGTCGCTGAATCGGAAGAGCAGCCGCTTAATAAACATTCGACGCAAAGACGGAGCGGCAGTAATGTGATTGGTAGTCTGGATATGTCAAGGCAGGTATGAAAAGCACTTTTACTATATCACTCCTTATCTTAGCTATTTACTCAGTACTTTCGGTACAATTAATGGTTATCTGGATTAGTATTACTGCAGCGACGGAAAATTAGGTTTGTAGAAACTGATGTGTTTGCCATTTATTTTTTTATTCTTCGTCTTTGTTACAAGTACAAATAATTTTGAGGCACATGGTATCTGTGTTCATGATCATGAAATAACATTTAATGGAAATAAAGATTCGGCTATAAAAACAGTCGCATGGATGATTATATTTGGTGATGGCTTGCACAATTTTATAGATGGAGTCAGCATTGGTGCTGCTTTCAACGAATCGCTGCTAAGTGGATTGAGTGTGAGCGTGGCAGTATTTGCAGAGGAATTTCCGCATGAATTAGGTTCTACATATATTTCCAATAAATAAAATTAGCTCTGCATGAAGTCGGCAATAATTTATAAATTCATAATTCATGTAAGATTTATCATAATTCTTTTATTTTAATTTTTTTTTTGTATTGCTGTACTATTTCGGGTTTATTTTGGCCAAAAATTAGAATTATGCATGTTTTGCTTAGGTGATGTGGCAATTTTATTGAATGCTGGTATGAATCAGAGACAGGCTTTGTTTTATAATCTACTCACTACGGTTACATGTTTCATCGGATTCTTTGTTGGTGTTTTATTGGGTAGTATCGAATCTTTTCTACGCTATATTTTTGGTTTCTCAGGCGGCATGTTCCTGTACATTGCCCTTTCGTGTATGGTATGAGATAATTCTATTACATATTTTTATTAGTTATGCTTTTCTTCGCTTAGTTTATAAATTTTTTTTTGTGATAAATTCCCCATTATTATATGTAAGAATTTAAGATGCCTGAAATGAAATCTACCATGGAAGAAGCTTTAGAAAATGGCTATCGCGATGCACTCCTTGTCCTTTCTTTGCAAACAACGGGTTTAGCTTTAGGTACATTTTCAATGTTTTTTTTTGCTCGATATGGTCATTTAATTCAGTTTGTATGAAACTGGTAGTGCATCAGTAATATATCCAGAATTACTTATATAATGCTTCATTTGATACTTTGAATGTTGATAATTAAGAATTCATTCATGATAAGAAACTCTTTCCTACGTAAAAGTCTTGTTCTAAATTGATAACTGGTGAGAGATATTGTATTTAGGGACTTTATAATATTATTTTCCTTTCTTACATTCCCGCTTTATGTTTCAAAATTTCTTTAATCTGTCACAGGTTTTTACAGCTAAATGCTCTATTGTTAGTCATCATTATGCATGCAAATCTAATTTTTTTGTGCACTAAAACTTCTGATCGTGAATATTTATGCAGGCTGTTTTACGTGCCCTGTATCCATTACATTTTCTACGTAGCATGTATAAGATATATTGGTTGCTTGAAAGTCGTGAGAATTTACATTATCTAACTTCTTAGGTTCTAAAAAAATTGTTAGTAATTTGATTTAAGTATTTCCTCAAGTCGAAGGTCTTCGGAGAAAAGTAATATTCAGTTTAGCAGATTTTTTGAGTAGCTCAAGATTGTTTTTATTTGATAGTTTCATGAGGACACATGTTAATTTCTTATGCAGTTTAATGTATTTTGTTCAGTTTTCATCTAATTATCTTTAATTTGAAACGCAGTTATTTTTTTTAAGTTGAGTTATTGCCACCTGTTTTGCTATTAATTGTTGCAATGAACTGTTATAGTGAGCGTTGTTTTTACATCTTGAAAATTTTCCAAATGATCTGAGTTTACTAATAAATTAATACAACCAATGTTTCTCTCATTTCAAAGTGGGTTCTGTCTAGAATGTTCCTGTACGTTCATTTCGTGTTCGGAACGTTTTGAAATTGATTTGGTATACAACTTCATTTAGAAACAGTTGTTGTGTTCGAGTCTATTAAATCTGAGGGTAGTTCATAAGGATTAATTCAGTTCTATTTCCTTCCCATTTTGCTGGCACCAGTGGCACTTCCTTTTGGTTAAATCACGTAAGGAAGATGCCGCGCACTCATCACTGATTACATGCATTGAATGCAGATTTTCAATTATTTTTTGCACAAGAGGAGGAAGAAATAACTTCATAAATCAGTAATTAATCTAGCTAGTTTCTTTTAGTATACTATTTTGCGGGAGGCAGAGACTAAGTCAGAATAGTTGTGTCAATATTCACGATAATGCGTAGTATGAACATGTAAATGAGTGATGGAAATAATATTTTAATAGGGGTCTTAGCTATAGTTGTAATTAAATGTGACAATAATATCGAATAGTGATGGTAATTCAAAATTATTGAATAGAAAGATGGATTACGACACGAAGCCGATTCAAAAGCAAAAGGGATATGAGCAGTGGCATTCATTGATAATTAAGATCTTAAGGTTATCATAATTGCATTAATGTAGCTGAAAGAAATAAGAAAGATATGGGTTCATCTCCTTAGAAATATTTATTGTTCGGAAATACTTCATTTAGCCAAATTATAAATTGTTCTGGTCTTAGCAATTGTAGCTTTGGTAATGTCTTTCTCATAAGAAATGTTAATATTTTGTGTCAGCAAATATACGACTTCGAGTACTTGTGCAAAAGAATCACGTATTTGCGCAGTCAGTCCACAAACGATGTTTTGTGCAAATAAAATTCTGAAACGGCTAAGATTTGCGGAAGTCAGGATGAAAAACTTTAACTGTAATGTATATTTGTTTCTTTTTTTCCCTCATCCGTCTCTTTACTTTTCTATTTCACTCTCCGCCTATCTGGCATACAATTTTGTATTCCGAATGCTTAAAATCTGCTCTACAAATGAGCAGAGCATTCGATTTCAGCCTAAACTCAATTCACTTATTGTAACAACAATCTTATCTACAATTTTGAGGTTTCGATCTGAAATAGAATTCGTGACTGTAATTGTGTGAACTTGACAGAATGCATTCATTTTACCCTCTGTTGCTTCTTAATTCCTACTCTCACAAATTGATACACGTAGTAATTTCAAGTGAGCATGCTTGCAAATTATGATGTCCTAATTCTTTGCGTTATTGCTGTACGATTTACAGTAAAAATAACTTTATCCAAATTGCTTTCGTTTGCAAAAATGTCAACCTGACTTGTTCTGCAAGTTGTCCACGTAATAATCATCTCTACCTACATTCGTTTGATCACTGAATTTTTTGTATGTAATGGATACACCATACCGCATTGCCTTTTATTGATGCCAAAAAAAGGAACAATAGTATTGAATGGAATAAATATTACTACACTTAAATTTTGTGCACACAACATGAATTAAATAATAATGGAACAAGCATGACCATACGATTATAGCAACAGCGTATCAAGCAAAAGCGTGTACTCTTATAACGGGAGACAAATTTCGCATTTATATATATATGTTAGATCTGGGATGAAACACAACATTTTCTCGTAATTTCTGGTTTCTATTCTTTTCTTTGCTCTACTTTTGTCTGTTATGGCGATGCGACGATGGATGTAAATGGCGAAAATATCAGTGCAATCAGTTGGTTGTGACAGCAAACGTTATAGAGTTAACGGTCAACAATACTCATGCAACCCCTTGTTGCAGCAGTACTTCTAAAGCAACGAAGACGAAATAAAGGAAAAAATGAAGAGGAATGATACACATGGCACGAATAAAGCCGAAAAAAAGCCCGCTGCAAAACGAGATCGGAACCGAAAACAAGAATGCTTCGTGCCATGTGGATAGCAAAAGTCTGAGAAGAAAACCGCATCTGGAATAATCGTGGAATACAATGGGAAAGCATATAAGGTTGTGAAAAGCTTCGTAAAAAGATGTAGGATAGCACTCTGCCAGCTTACCGGAACCAGGGACTAGTAGGATTAATACCCTTGAAGTTATCATTCAAGGAATCGAGGTTTCGCAGAGCAGCTGGCCAGATGAAGTGTCGAAGGCGATTCTTGACCGTTTCAAGAGGATGCTAAGAGGAGGATAGCCCTTGTGTCAATCATGATACTTTCCCTTTTGAGGCCGAATTTGGAAAGATGGTTTTCTATTTTCCCAATTGGAACGCAGGACCTGATGGAGTCTTGACCTCTTTATTAAAAAGTGCAATTCTTTGTATCCAAACCTGTACAAAATAGTAAGAAGGATTTGCCTGGATGGGGAAGAACAGGATCCGTGGTTTTATAAAGATACTATCATTTGAAGCATCTTATTCGATGACCGCTATGGATTTCACGAAAATGAAGCAGA
>UYYF01000461.1:0-14627 GCA_900618365.1 Thelazia callipaeda
TATGAGGGATTTTTGGCTTTCAATCAAACCATTTCGTTTCTCTTTTTCTGCATAACATACGCATTAATTGAGAAACTAAGTATGCGACTACAAAAATAAAAAATGTGAATCAGTACTTACAAACTTTCTGGAAAGGCATTGCAAAAAATGTTGCTGAGAATAGTATTTTCGTTTGGTTCATCTGAGTTACTTCATGAAGATAACTTTTTTGTGTTTAGTTTTCGAAAGGAAGTAGACAGTTTCGCTTCTCAACTAAAAACTCCGTCATTCCTTTTTCGGCAAAAGCGAATCGAAATCAATCTACCAAAGCAACAAAAAGCAAAAAAATAGATGTTAGTTTATAGACTGAATTTCGTATGTGTTGTCAACAACATTTTGTCGAATTTAATTCGCATCTTCAATTCGTTTCTAAGAAATATGTGAAAGTGACGCAAAAAATTAAGTCGCTCAGATGCAATTTTACTTAAGACTGCATGAAATGCAATTTGAAGCACGCACACAGCCAAAGTTCTGTTTGCTTAAGAGTTAAATATTAAGTCTAAACTTCCGAATAGCAAAATGATGTGATCATTCCATCCTAACAAATTTTTTCATGTTGTAACATTGAAATTTAACTTGACACTTTCATATTAATTATCGCTATCAGACTATTGTTGGCAATTGCCACTATAATATTATTCTATGAATTGTTGTTGATTATTCTTGTCGAATTTGATATTTTTTTATGTTTAATTGGAATTTATGTATATACACATTGCTTTTTTATGTTGTTTTTGAATTCCATTTTTGTTATGTGAGTTTCGTCCGATCATTTCTTCTGATCACATCATGTTGGAATATTCAGGTCAGCTGTTGTTCAAGCCATATAATTTTATCAGTCTTATCTGAATGCTATCTTCAAGCGAATTATCATTTGATCAGATTACTATCATTTAACTTACTTTTTTGTCTCATTACTATATTAATTACAAATGAAAATTGTTGCATTTAACAGAATCATCCCTTGTTAAGTGATATTTTAATTGACTTAGCTCTGATTAAATGGCTAGCTTATTAATGCATCAGGGACTAGAAACTGATTATTTACTGATTTTTGGTAAAAAAATACAGAGAAAAGTATTATCTTTCACATGATTGTAGTTTTAGTCAGTTATTCATTTGAAATATAAGAAATAATAAACAAATCTTTGAAATTTTTTTGTGAAATCAAATCGGTTCTGTTTTACAAAATTTAATCAACTTTTAAATCCTAAAACATGTTATCTTATAGTTATAAATTAAAAATTTATATTTAATATTTTACAAAATTGCGGTTCAACTAACTTCAAGCTAAGCTTACTAGAAATAATTCTTAAAATAAGTATTACACACTTATTCGAAAAGAATTTTCTGTAGTGCAACAATTTCATATTAAATGGAATTTGTTAATAATTTGTTGCTCAAGAGAAGTTTTAGGGTTGCCTTTAGAACTGTTACTCATCTGTATTTTTTTGTTTTAAAACCACAGTATCTTCTTAACTTGTATGCATCGAATTGCACTTCAGTTTCAGTTCTCAAGGCTTCTTCCAACTAATATTTGTTCCTGTACAATACAATAAAATTACTTACTTTTTATTTGCCATTGCATTACATAATGTTGCAAAATAAAAGTCACTAATTTGCATATGTAAATATACAAAGAAAAACAATCTTTTTACAGTAATAACAAAATTACAACAATAAAGTCAATAAATGAAATGGGTTTCATCAACTGCTGATGTTTACACTCGTTGATAAATGCAGAAATGGTAGGGGATTGAAGCCAGCCTGAAAAGTTAATGTAGTAAAATTTTATCAAAAAAATAACTTGAGAGACTGTCAAACTTTGATTTTCCTATAATCCACCTAAAATAAGTCAAAAACTTGCAGTTTTATTAAACTCATTTTGATTTTTACCTTATAAATATAAGAGAATTTTTTATTGCGTCTTTTTCTAAAGCCATATCTACTTCTCTAATCAAAGGTTTAAAAAAGTAAAACTTTTATTAAATATTAAGTGAAAACGAAGATATTTAACATTAGTTATGTGTGCATATTTGCTCTTGTCACTATTACTGTTGCACAATTTTTATTACTATTTTTACTACTTTACTATTATCACATGCTATCAAAAATAAGCATAGGTTTTTTGCCTTAGATGTGATAGGCAAACCTGGTCAAATAGTGCATCAGCACAGAAGTCGCCTTTGCAACAGCATGTAAATTGTTGAAGTATTGGAAACTTCCGATAGAACAAATTGTTTCGCATACACACAGGTTGGTCATTTTTGTCTCTTCGACAATGTTGCAGTAATGGGAATGGATTATCAACTAAAATTAGATTAGCTTGTAAAGATTAGTCTTAATATCTGTTATGATTGATACAACTGGACGGACACCACCTTCACTTACTTATCCAATCCAAACACTCACACGTATTACCTGAAACTGAAATTGTATTTTGCTATTTCTTACTTTTTTGTATTTGCAGGAGCAAAGTCGCCAAAGTCATTCTTTAGCTAGATGTAAAGAAAGTCTGTTATAAGCTTTCACAAAATAACTTCGTGAATATTTGCATTTATCAAACTTCAATAATTTTCAATTTGTAAAATTCACTAATCATATGAATATCTGTTCATTGAACACAATTATCGCTCAGTTATTATTAATTTAGAATGATTGTTATTTTGGATAAATTTCAGTTTACAGAGCAAAACGAAAGACCCAACTAACCTCTAAAGTCTAATAAATAATTTTTATGCTTAGTTCTTTGCCAGTTATGAGGAGCCACAAATTTTCCGGTCTGAAATAATAATAATAAGAATCAGTACTTAACATCTAATTGAAAATAAACAGCTATAATTACTACAGATCAGAACACTTTTGATCTTATAAGCAATTATTCAAAATTTGGACTCAAAAATTTAGAGTAAAATATAATTTTGGCAGTAATGTTATAATATCTTCAAGTTTCCAAACCAAAAAATTTAACTTAGAGAAAACAAACATGGTCATCCATACAACCCAATATCAAATGACTGTTAGGCAATGCAACTACAACACATGAACTGGTATTGTGATCACAAGGATGAGTGTTCAAATTCATTAAATCTTCGCAAGTCAAATTTTCTTTCACCTAAAATGAATGTCTGCCGTTGCTGTGAAACGGAAATAGATTAGTCAACTTCAAGTGTAGAAGATCAAAGATATGTGGATAGATCAGTTCAACATAAAAATAATAATATTAAATGAGGCGCTAAAAAAGTAATTATTATTGTTACATTGTAGCTTGTGTATGATAATAATGATTGCTAGTTTTAGTGCCTTAATTGGTGTTGAACTGAATTTACTACAAAGATTATTAAAAGTCAAACTTTTGATCTCCATCTTCCATATTCGTGTGCTATAATTTTAATAAGCGGACATAGAAAGCCTGGAAAAGGCCTCCCAAAATGGTCATAACATGCAATACTTGCCAAACTTGTTGAGCTTTCCTTTGATTCTATTTCATTTGCTGATTCTATGGCCTTAATTTTATCACTCAGACATATTCCATCTCAAATAACTCTTTCTTATAACGATTCTATTTGATCATTTCAATAATAAAGAGCTGTTTAAATTAAATTATCGTAAGCAATTCAAATTCAACAGCTTAGTGTTTAGATATAATAAGCAATAAAAAATTTTTAAATGTAAAAATACTTTTAACATAAAGATTATTATTGTGCTTCTACTTGTTTTAAAAAATTATAAAAATTATGAGCGGTAAAGAATCAAAACGCTATTTCATAGGTTGGCATGAAATTAAATTTGGATACCTATTGTTTGATTTAATATTACAAAATTACCCATTATTCTAATATTCATTATTATTATTCTATCCCTAAATGATAAGATCTTTCAATTTTTCAAGTTTGTGAGAACGAAAATCTTCCTCCGACTTCAAGTGATAAGATTTAAAAATTTTCATTAAAAGTAACTTCGTCAAATGTGGGCTCATCATCAATGTATGTGTTGATTATTTGTCTGTCATCAGTGATTTCCAGTGTCTTCTGAAAAAATAGAGCTAAATTTGCATAAAAAATTTAGGCAAAGATTCTAACGGATTCAAGCTTTAATCACTTGCTCCTTTCAAAAATAACTTAAGAGCTTAAAAATTGAATAAAACTGGGAAAATCAATGAATTAATACTGGGTTTTTGTAAACCCCGGCTTCTAAGCTTCGCAGAGTAAGAAACTTTTGCAACATCAGCTTAGTTTCTTCTGAGTTTGTCTAAAAATAATTTGATTCAAAGAGTCAATTTCGAACTTGAACACTACTGAGGTTAAAATTGAAGTCTAGACATGAATTAAAGATTCTGAAAACACAAATCCTTTAAATTTCATATCCCTTCAAATATCATAAAACCACTATGTATTTGTGTATTTAATTCATAAATCCTCTTAAAAATTTCAGCTCTTATTTGTGGTAAAATATTTTTATCCAAACTAATTGCTAACTAATAGTTACTTAACTGTAACTAACTATCTTCACACTCAAATTTTTTATATAAAGTTTCAACCAAATTTGCATAGAAAGTTCTCAAACCGAATTTTTCGCTGAGCCAAGTGAAGAAATTGCTAGCAGTGAGAATAAACCGTACGTAAACATTTCAGTCAAACAAAGAACTGTCATTTATTAAATTTTTTTCTTTTGAACTTTGGAATGAATAATGTAAATTCAGTTTTTAAAGAAAGTGCCTGGATGCAATTCCTTGAAATTTGGAAGCATTTTTCAATTCAGATATGAAAATTCAGAAGTAATTAATTGAGACTGGAACATTGAGAGACAAAAAATTGGAAGCCAACAAAATTCTCTCCTTCTCTCCTAGAACATCTCATACTTCCAACAGAAATCTTGAAAAATGGATTTATTGTTTATTTGAATATCTTTGAATGCTTTCATCAAAACATATTATGTTACAAAGCATATATCTACTACAACACTTATAACAAAATATAGCTAGCATAGAATGATCTGAATAATCTTAAAAATTGTGCAATTTGCTTTCTGAAATGTTGACCCCTTTCGGGTAATTAAATTTGTTAAGTGATTAAAATAATTTATGAAGAAATAAATACCTCTGAAAAATTATTGACAATTCAAAAAAAACGGAACTAAAATATTATATTACTTATTGCTCGTTTAGAAAAACAAACTAATAATACAGAAAATCTTTACATATTATTCAAACTTTTCGCCTAGTATTCAATAACATATGCACGCATATACTCAATATAACAATCAAAAGTATAATTATTATAATGCCTTTAACTTCCATACATATCTCTTGCAATCCATCGTTAGAACTTTGCTTTTGTTTGGAAACTTTCCGATTATTGTCATTTAAGCTGTAAAATTTGTAAGTGAAAATTTTTTAAGCAAAATAAAATCAAAAATATTACAACTAGCATAATTGTAATTATTTCATTGTATTTATTAATTTTTTTGTCAAAATAACGTCACTTTCCTTCAATATTATAATAATAAAACCAGGTAATTGCTTTCCAGCGATGTATTAAAATTGAAAATGATTTCTTCAACATTTTTAAAGGTAAAATAGCATTTTAAAAAGTGATTTTTTCAGGTTTTTTTTGGCCAAATTTGCTGTTAAAAATTTTCAGAATATCAAATTATAGCACAGAGCAAGAATAATCTCATCGAGGGATGAATCAGAAGCGCAGTTTATGCATTCATGAAATACTTTTTATGCATAGTTTTTTTAATAATTCTGCAAAATTTTGCGATGAAACAAACATTGCTAATATATCGAACTTATATTTCGGACTAATACTTGAACTTGAATTTTCGACTTGCATCGAATTCAAAGAACTTTTGAAAGTTACATGCTCCTCAGCAGGATTCTCTATTGTACAAAAACCTGAGTTAGATATTCGACCTGAAGTTAAATCTCCTTTCTTCTTCTTGAACCTAAGAGCAGCAAATTCAGTGCTATAACATCTCTGTCTAATTTTCACCTCATGGATTTCTTTTTGTGAGTAAACTTATATAATATTATTAAGGTCGGTGACTCAAATGATATAATTTACTGATCAAAAAAAATCAGTTGTTGTTTTACAGTATAAACAGAGAGCTAAACAATTAAAGTTGCTTAACAAAAAGCTTTAAATTCGATGACTAATAATAATTATTATTATTATGCATTTTATCTTGGTTTTTGTATGTTCGTTGGTAACTGGATCGTTTGAGCCTTCAAATTCAGTAATCATAACTATAGAAGTTGGCTTAACATTCTCCCAATTAAGCTCATTTGCTGGCAATCTCCAAATCAGCAAACAATGATCAATACCATGTGCTGGGATTGTGCCACACGCACTTGGATCCGCCTAAACAATATCAGTAATTAATTCTATTTTCTTCTGACCAGTCTTATATTCTACTCAAATATACAGTCAAACAATAGCAGCTGTAAAAATTAAAATAGAACAGGAACCGTCAACAAAGATTTTGTTTTGCTTTTCAACTTGTAGATGATTGGTCGTCCAGTGATATTGTACATTAACAATTTAACTCGAGCTGTGTTAGGGGCATCAGAAGTACGCAGAAATTTCATCAATATTGCCCTGCCAACTTGGATTAGATTAAGAATGATTTCCTCTTAGTCAGATTGAGAATAAATTTTCCAAAAGTTTTTATTTAAAAAAATAAAACTTTTGAACAGAAGTCTCGATACTTTTAGATTTTAATCTGTTCTGAATCTTCTCAGCATTTATTCATATTGATGATACCTTTGATAAAAGGTAGCGAGAAAATTAACTGGAATATCAAAGCAGTGAAAAAAGTTAGACACTCCTGGATGTAATTTTTAAATGTTTGAGAAATTATTCGTCATACCTGTCGTATTTTGAGTGATCTTCATTTGCCGTTTGCATACTTAACTGTAAGTATCAAAATCAACCAATAATATTAACGAACTTTCCATGGTAGTCTTTTTTTAGTTCAAACAGTAGTTGATGTTTACAAGCGGAATAATCATTTTTCAAATGAAGTTATCACTCATGACACATTCACATCTTTAGAGATGTAATGCAGAGGAACATTACTCATAGCACTAATACTGATTTTAAATTTCCCGCTTTTAATGTGATAAAGTAAATATAACCACCCATACTTTGTAAGCGATCAGAAAACCACTGCCGCTGCTTTCTTTAGCATATAAACAATAATAATTAAAGTTGTACATGACTAGGATTTATATACAATTATTTATTTAAATTTCCAGACTAATATAAAGGAGGAATTACTTCAAATGATGCCTTTGATCATCAATAATTCAGAAAACAAACCATTTATCTCTGGAAGATTCAAGAATGACATCAATTGAAAATAACTTTCAAGTACTGATAGCATGATTGTTTCTACAAACTTACAGCAAAATGCTGTTTAACATATTGTTACATGAAGCATAGATTTTTCGAAAGATTGACAACTCTCATATTTAGTAGAATGAATATGCGCAAAATTCAACTACTTCGTTAGAAGTGCTTGTCATATCAATAGCCAATGCCACAGTGAACAGCAAAATTAGTCTAATAAACAACGTAAATCAAATATGGATTTTGAAACTGTACACTGCATAATAGAAACAAAAAATTTATGCGTCTAAAGGGAGAATGAATGGAAGTACTTCGAAAGTAATAGAAAATAGTAAACGCCAAGACTTTGAAAGCAAGAATTTGAATATAGTGTGAGCTGAAAGCCTCAAGCACCATACTTTAGTAAGGTGTTTCTGAGTAGGGCAAAGATCTCAAATAAAGGAATGTAGAAAAACTTAGTTCTACTGGCCTGATTCATTGTGTCAAGAGCAGTAGTAATCATTCACCACAGAAGTCGTCTTTCACATCAGTTGCTGACCGAGAGTTTTATTTGTTTAGGAAGCCATCCATCCTAACGGATGTTAGAAGCAAAACAAATTGAACTTACAGTCATATAATTATATATTATAAAAGTATAGAAGAGTATTGTTACCAAACATATTGCAAAGGATCTGTCAGCATACGCAAATTAAAAATCAAATGTTTACTGATCATTGTATAACTAGTATTAATTCTGCGACTGCTTTCATTCATCCATTTTTCACGTATTTCGTCGCAATTGTGTAATTAACTTGCATTAATATCCTTGTTACTTCTGATATGAGTGTGACGAATGTAAAAATGTAGCAGAAGGGAGAAAAATGAATGGCCGACTCAAAAGACAAAAAAAAAAAGCGATAAATTAAAGTTATTTATTATTTACAACTGTACGTTTAATAATCTCCCAACAACAACTGAATAATTTATGTCGTATTTTTATCACATTTGTCGTTTCGTCCGATAAATTCTTTCAATGAACAAAAATTTCAGAATCAATATAAGCGACGAATAATGAGGTCGTGAAAATGAATAAAGGTCAATGTCTATAATTATGGAATAAAAAATATATACACAAAATTACCTCAAATAATTATGATGTATGACTTGACAAGCAAAACAAGAAAAGAAACAACCGTGGAATGTTGAAAATGGAAATTATATTCGATTGCAGAGATAAGATAAGATGCACAATAAAGTTAACTAAGAACAAAAATCAACAAATCAAAATCTTAATAACTAGTCTAATCATAATATAATGAAAAGATCAAGTATTTAGTAGCGTTATTAATTCACTACTAAAATAACAGATACCGATAGACTTAGTGAATGATATAGATTTGATAACAAAGACTAAGATTTGAACATAATTTTAGAGATCACAAAATTCTGGAAATTCCTTTACAAGACACATTCAGACAACTTTGAAAAAAATCATTTCCAGAAATTTTAAGACATAAGTGAAATAAATTTTGAAGATATTCTCAATGTCTTACATAAAAATGCAAATGTCACTCCAACTTCGAGCAGCCTTTTTTATATTTTGATCTTTTAATTGTTCTGAATCAGTGAACGAAATATGCAATCCCTCCTGAACATACTGCTTAGCTAATTCGGATTGAAGACAGTTTTCATAAGGTATTTCTTGAAATAAAAGTGGATGGAGATCAATAAATGACTGGACACGCTGCATGAAATCTGTATCTCTGCACCGAGCTTGTGACAAGAATGTCGAAACACTGGGACGAATAAAAGAGTGAAAGTAGTTCTGAAGTAAACCACAAATGAATTTAGATTTCAAAGTAAACCTGATAATAAGAGAGTTACCTTATTTGTCAGAATCTCAAAGAGAAAAATATTAAACAGTAATTTATTAGCGGTAATTCTATGTGCATATTATTACATTTATTTCCATATCGTTTAATTTTAAAAGATTTTCTGCTCTGCAATCTGAATAAGTATTATTTCCTGAATCTAGCAAAAGCTGAATGAAAATAAACTTACTTCAAATACCTGACGGTCAACTATGGTGCATAAGAAAGAATGCATAATAGAATTAATTTGGTAATCATAAAATAAAGGACGAGTATAACTTGAGTTAACGCTGCAATCAATAATACGTTCATTCACTAACGATGCATTGATCAACGGCTTTAATTCTTGCAAAACTATACACGAAACATCATTTGTTCCACATATATCAAACGCAATGCACAAAGAAATAAACTGAAAAATCAATATTGCATTAAAGTTGACGTTCTTAATTTTATGAGAAACAAGCGCAACTCAATGCAAAACGTCACATAAAAAGCTGCATTCATGTTTTGTCTCTCATATAAATTACAAACTTCTCTGAGTAACCGAGTAACCGAACGCAAAAGGAAACAACTGATCTTTCAGTCAAAAATTTGATACATTAAAGAAAAAAGCACCTCAAGCGGTATCCACTCATCTGGGCCGAAAATGATGAAAGTTTCCATCAGTACTTTTTGTCGTTTCGTTAACTGAAAATTCAATAAAATAATGAAGAATATTATGAATAATTCCTACATCAAAATTCTCCATAAGAATAAAAAGAAAATCTTAAGATGGAAAGGAGTATGTGAAATTCGATACTGAACATATGGAATCACATCACATCAGTGAATACATATGAAAATTATTTCTATTTGATAGTAAGCAAAGACATAAAAAGATTATCTAATATTCCCAAAACAAACTGGCACTAAATAAATACTGGAAAACACATTTTTTTAATTTATGGAACTTCAAATAGAACAATAATTAGATGTAAAGTGAAATTTCAAGCTTTTTAAAATCTGTGCCAAAGTTCTGAGTACTGAAAACTAATTGTGCTTGATTGTATTATGAAATATGAAATACCGTATTATAAAATACATAACTAACTTTGAAATTTTTTAAATGTTGCATCCACAGTATTAAAATTTATTTGAAAAAAATTTGAATTAAAAAACCTGAAACGAAACACAGATTGACCAAGTAGTGCTTAAACAAAATACTACTTTCGCTAAAAAACTTACGAGTTTATAAGACTCCATAATGGCAGAAATCATATTCTTATGATTATAATAAGTAAAATTCGATATAGCGGCAATACTACAATAATTCAGCATAGAGAGCAAGTTATGAAAACTGAAAAAAAATTTGGGGATTCAAATATTAAATGCTTTTAAATGTTTTTGCCTTTTATCATGCTTTTACAGAGCTTGAGAAACAAACAATTCATTAATTTTCGAATACAGAAAAAACTGGCCCAATTACAGTGTTATGCAGTTTCATGAAAACATGCTGTATTTCTCAAACAGATTTAAAGAAGTAACCAAAGATTATACTTGTTGTGATCACTGCATATCTGTTGCCTGAGTATGCCTAGAAGTGCAGGTAGCCCCATCGTTTTCTTATGAATATGGCAAAGTTGTGAATCATTGCAAAGAGAAATTTCCAAATTCGAAGAATGTAATTCTTTGAACATCATCTCTGTTTCTGACAAAGACAAACCAGGTGGATCGATAGAAAAATATACAGGATTTGAGTAACAAACTTGAAATATATCCACATTACGACTTGTTGCAAGAATGCGGCACTGCAATCATTTTTCAGATTTCAGAAAACTTTCCTTACTTTCAAGAAAACTATTTAGATTTCACAGCATAAAAAACTACTACTTCACCACGATAACATGAAAAATATCAATGAGGAATTACTACTCTAAAAATTCATGTTGATGAATATTTCAATGATAATAAATATTACATTTACTTTCGTTCTTCAAGGTCCGAAAAGTCACACCTACCACCTAATGATTCAAAAAACTAACATTGAGTTTATCAAACCAGCGAACAATTTTTTGAAGATATACATCATTTAATACTACTAAAGTATTTGGCTTCTCACGTAGTGCAGCCTTTGCCTGAAAATTTATATGATACAACAATATCCTAGAGCACCATATTCAATGAATTTATAAAATACACATAATATTATAACATTTGTAAAAGAGTCAGTTTCATTTCTTTGCACTCAGGATGATTAAGTGTTTCAACAGCAGAAACTTTTTAAAATTCAAAAAAATAAATGTGTATTATATTTGTCATAAGCGCTCAAAAATAAGCCTCAGACACCTGATTTGTAGTGCAAAAATGGACAAATTTTACAAAAGTATTTATGATGATAAATACAAATATATATTTATTAGATATTCTCGTAACACTAGTTACAAGAATATAAATTTAAAAGTTAATGTGATGAGTAGTACAAATGCTTGAAAACACGTGCTGCAAATAAATATGTTGCGAAATACTTATTGGAATGCTCATAAACACGAATTTTCAAAAAAAAAAAAGAAAAAAAAAAACTCCCCATAGGTAAAAACTGAGCAACTGTTTCTTTTCCTGTTAAAAACAGAGCATCAGTCGCCAAAAACACAAAATTTGAAATGACATCTGACACTTGACTTCTATTAGTACGACCATCTTCAACCCATATAACATGTTCATAATATCTTAAGCAAAAAATTGATTTTCAGTTAATTTTAATCAGATAATTTAAAGAATTTTTTTCTCAAAAATTTTTCCAACTAAACAGTGTGAATCACACATAAAGCCGAGATCCTTAACGCAGATAAGTAAAAAAACAGTACAAGATATGTTCTTAATTCTTATCTGTAAAAGGATTTTATAGAATTTATAGAAAATTTATATATACTACAGATTAAGTGCAGCAGTTTTATGAATAAATGATCTCACCGACTTAACAATATTGGGTATGCTTGCAAAACAGATGAAGCCAAAAAACTTTTGCCACATCCAGGAAATCCATGAACAATTAGCCAAAAATGATCTGCAATAATTGGTCAGAAAATAAGCATAATGGATTAAAAATTACATAACAGATCAAAAATTGATTTGAAATTAATGAAGAAAATATTAACAGTTCAAACGACATTCTAGTTCGAGAAATTTTTAGAAGCAATCACAATTAGAATAGTGAATGCAAAGCTTATCAAAACCATTTGAAGTTTCAACACTTTATTTTGCAGTAAAAGTTTTCTCCATACGAAAAAATCAAAAGTTCAAATCATAACCACGATTTGAAGTTTTGATTCTGAAAAACGAATGGCAGTATATAAATTGCTTCATAAGGAAAAACTTTTATTTTTTTAAAATGGCATTCTTTTTTTACAATGAAAAAATAATCAGATCCAATTTTTCTGAAATTCCAGTCTAATACAAAAAAGATCACTTCTGAGAAAAACACACCTAAAAACATTCATCCCGGGATTGAATGATAGTTTCATTATTTTGGTGGTTGAAAAATTTCTACACTGACAACTGTAACGAAAAATATTTTCAGTCTGAGAGTTAAGAAAAAGCTACAAAAATCTATGTGAAAAACAAACAAAATTTTCACGAACCACGAAATGATAAGTCGATTAACAAATTCTTTAATTTTTCCAGTAGATTTGTGCGCATTATACAATAAGACGGTAATCTTGGTACATGACCATCTTTGAAAAGCCGATCTTCCAAATCATTAGATGATAACAGAGGTCGCTCATCTGGTACATATTCTTTTGACAAAAGACATGCCAAATGTTTTTGACCATACTGTTCAAAATACTTTATCAGTGGATCAAGTGAGTTTGCTGCTTTCCGGTACTGTCTGAGAAATTCCATCACGCGCAGAGTACGTCTGGGCTAAAAGTAAATTCATAAAATGCAAGTACATCAATGTACAATGAAGACTTCTCTAAATTTGATTTTAAATTTCCGTTATAATCTTCAGATCGTTACTTTAACAAATATAACTTTCAACATGCATCAGATATGATACTATTTTACTGTATGAACTTAATGCATTAAAAAGTAACCTAATATTATATAAAATCATCTACTGTCTTTCGAAATAAAAAATGAAAGAAATCAGAAACATATAAGTATATGCAGTTAAATAAGTATAAATGAGAAAACAAGTAAAAGAGCATAACAAATTAATAAGCAAGTGAAATTACAGAAAATAACTTGCCAAAGCAAGAATGATTTCTTGCTGATCATCATTGAAGATATCCTTTGAGCACATAAATGGAATCGCATCTCGTGGTTCAAAATCTTGTACTAATGCTTCCATAGCAATCGATAGTACCCGATTTTGCTGTTCCACCAACATTCTTTCTACAAAGTAAGAAACAAAACTGATACTAGTTGAAACCAACATTAACCAATACCAAATAGCAATTTCAACTGGGTGCAGGTAAATTGAGTTCCCACTGGTTCGGTGTCAAAATGCTGCTGAGAACTGGAACTCTCTCCGAGCATAGATGATTCAAGTGACAACTTGCATGATCTCTTAAGATGCTGTCCTTCCTTACTCATGTACGGAACTTTTAACTGAAAGTTTGATTCATCTTTAACAGAAGAATTCTTGCAGACCCCTTCTCATTCTCTCTATTTCAATATATCGCGACTTCTTTTGCACCAAAGGCATTAATACATACTGCTTTATTGGGTAGTCGAGCAATATCTTATCATTAGTTAACAAAGAACTTAAACAACACACACAAATTTATAAGATATGCACCTATATATGTTTACATATTTACATAGTGATGAGAGCACATTTACACATTTACATGCATTTTTTCCAAATATAAAATTATGCACATAATTATTCAAATTCGCATAACATTTACAGAAAGTAGAATATTAAGCTTACATATTAAAAATTTCAAATAAAATAAAATGTGGATGTCAGTTTTAAATTTCGCTTTATTGGTTCCGGCGCTGGATCACATTGCGGCACTCTGGCAGTACTTGTTCCATGCTCAGATTTGTTTTGCTCATCGTTCTCGCTTCGTCCTCGTGGGATCCATATCGACTGTCGAAGTAGATGCTTTCCAGCGTCTCCTTGAGAACTGTCGATTGAATTTAAGCCTGGACGTGGTCTGATATACTAATCTCCTTCGCATAGCGTTTGTAAAAGTTCGTTACAATCCCATCCCAAGTCATCACATTTGGAATTGTTTTCGTCCTACATTTCATTTCTGGCCCAAGATTATTAGCAAGTCGGTCATATTTCCTCTTTTTCTCGGTCTCGACTGCTGTTAATCTCTCCTAACTAGTGATGCCAACTTCAATCAGGATTACTTCACGTCGCTTCTTATCGTGTATCATGATATCC
>UYYF01000462.1:0-14615 GCA_900618365.1 Thelazia callipaeda
ATTTTTTGACTTCTGCAAAAGCACAAAAATAAGAAATTTATTTGCAATTTTTAGTTCAATTTTTTTGACTTGAAAAAAATGAGTGAGTTTCTGAAGGTTTTATAGAAAAAATCAGTCATGAAATTTGTACTTATTTATTTCAACAAAATCTTAATACAATACCTTAGCTTAACAATGGAAAAAAATATATAAGATATATCTTTACCTTTTAACGAAATATTTAATGTAAGCGTAGGGTTTTACATATGGCAAATAAGAAGCAGTTACAGCATACAGAACTAAACCGAGAAACCACATTTGTCCAAACAATATTAGGAACGACATAGAATTATAAATCGCAGAGCTAAATATTAAGCATGAACTGTAAAAGTTTTTCACAGTTCCAAGCAAATAATTATTAATAATTATTTGATATATGTAAAGCATCATCAAGAAACAGTAATTCATGAATATCTTTACTTTTTAAATAATAATACTAGCTAAAAATTTGCACAACTTTTAACATGAAAAGCGAATTTTTGTAGTGAGCAGCTAATTTCTTTGTCTTTATAATTTGATTATTCAACATACAAATACAAATAAATTCAAGCAGATTTTTAATTAAATTCGTGATAAATTAATATAAAAAAAACTTACGTAATATTTTCGTTTACTTGAAAATACAAAAGGTGGGAATCATCAACTGCGTTATGCATAAAATTGGCGATAGTATTTAAAGCACAATTCACCATTAGAAAAACTGTGAAATACTTGAAAAAGCCATCTTTGATTTTAGCAAAGGTCAAGTAAAGAACGAATAATATGATAATTATGGAAGCAGTTGCTGAGATGACTGAAAATATCAGACCTCTGTCGTGCAATGATCCTGAAGTGATTTTATTTCTATCATAGTAAAAGTTCCTTATGTACTTTTAGCAAAAATAGGCTCTTCCTACAGAATCATTTTTGCTCCTTCGCTGTGATCGCTGTCAATTACTGCAGTTTCACTTGTACCATTCATGACAAACAGCATAAACTTTAATATTATTTCATAAATTGTAAAGATTATTCATATTATACAGAAAATTTAATCACTTATTATCAGAATTCTGTGTACGAATAGGAGATAAACAGCAAAATCTTCAAGTAGAAACTTGCCACATGACATTCCTAACTTGAAGCAAAATGTAGTGTCTTTTTCAAGATTGAGACATATTGTATGATTATGGACGCCATTGCTGCGCTTGCTAAAGAACGCTTCCACTGTTCTGTTGTTTCCAAAATTTCTGCAAATATGCTTGCACTATTCCACAAATTCTATCAAAGTATGTAAAAGTGTCAAATATTGCTGCTTTGTAGTCATCTATTTCAAGAATCAGTACAGTACTTTTCTGTATCTCATTAATTTTCACAGATTTTCAAAGCAGGGTACCTTCATTCAGAATACTTTTGCATCTATCTTGCTTTTAATAACATGCTAAGTTCACATCCAGGATCAATAACTGCATTAGTAAATATAAAAAATACCGATCACTATCATTACTGTTATTGAATTTCTTATCTGTCGCCTTTGTTGCAACAATGTGCCGCGAATGTTCAAATATTATCAGCAAATAACTTTGAAATTTTATAAAATGCCTTACCATGAAATCTAAAATGTTAATTATGAAAGAAAATCTTTAATTTCAAATAACATCTACAAATGTTACCAATATAAGAACCTCAATTTTTTGCCTCTTCATGTCACCAAAGGAATGTACACTATCTACCATATTAATTTATATGAAATTTCGCTTACAATAAGCAGATATTTTTAATCTTTCATATAATAAAATTTATAAAAGTCTGTAATCGTTTTCAGTGCATTTCTCTTTCATTAACACACTTAAAAAGTCTGCAAAATCTTATGAATATCTGTAAAATACTAAGAAAATTTTTGTTTCACACCAACGTTTCCAATTCATACTTACTGATGCGATCAAGTGCAATGATACCTGATAATTTATTTGGAATATAAGTACAGTTGGACTTCAAAACTGTCAAAATCACAATCTGTTCTTTCATTTCATAAAATCAACAATTCATGAAAATACTATCTACCAAGCATCGACAGCTCTCACAAATACTGCACTTAAATATTGAAAAGTTAAGGAAAAGATTAATCTTATTAATGCTAAAGTAAGCTGACTTCATTATTGTTAGTGCGATTAAATTAAACTTCACAAATCATTGATGTTGAAAAACATCGAATAGATTTATAATACAAGCTAGAAATATTTGCAAATATTTATTCAATCATTCAAAAAAATGTATATATTGTTGAAAAAATTTTTTCATTTCGAAAACTTGACTATGACACATTGCAGTTCTACGCTGATTATTCCAAACTACACCAGCTAATCTCAAGCGTTTACAGTAGAGCTCCCACACTTTACTATTTCTTGCAATCACATTCTTCAAGAAACAAAAAAAGATTACAAAAATATACATTTAAGCGGTAAAAATTCCTTTCACAGACAACTCACAGCTTCAGTATAATTACTTGCAAATGAGTATCGCATTTGCAAAACTCAACTTTAAATTCATTGTTCCATTTTTGATTACAAACAATGTTACATTCTAAATGACAGAAAATAAGCATTATTGAATTTGTACAGTAAATTATTTTTTTAAGTAATTTTGAGTATTATCTAGTCGTAAATTGCTATAGTTAATATAAACAAACAAATTATCATTTTTCGAAAACTAGAATATGCTGAGTTTAACACATTAATCTAACTTCTGCTTAAAATGAACTAGACTTGAATAGCTTCATAAATTTACGATTTCATGCACTAATTACTTCAAACTCTTGTCAGTAATATTATATTAAATTGCACTCCGAATTTTTCATTATTCATATATTAAGCATTAATATGCAAACAGTTATAATTTTATCATATAAGTTACAATCACAATCTATTTACGACTACGGAATTAAAGAATCTATTATTCAGACAATTTCAATATCAGACATGAATTGAAAATGCCTAAATGATAACTGAGCCAAAAGTGACTTGGATTTACTTTAAATCTGAAAATTTTTTTGAAGGCAATAAAGGATATATGTAAATGTTTAAAGATGTGATGTATGTAAATGTTTAAAGATGTTTCATTTATAAATTTAATTTGTAATAATTAAATGGGAATAATAATATCCCGGAAAATTGGCATTCACTGGCAAATTTTTAGTCAGCTACCTTCTTTTTGCATATTTTCTATTAACACTCAGACATAGAGATGAATGAATGCTTCATGGAAGCAATAAGAGCAAATAAACGATTCATAAATTTGGAGAGTATCTTCTTGATGTGAGCTGACTATCATTTGAACTCTGTACACGGATGAGAAGCAGTCAAGCAGTTGTGAAATAGTTGAGCTCGTCTCATGTGGAAAGAGAGAAGTGCTTATGAATGAAATGTATACTGTAATGTTGCTTTGCAGAATGAATTTTCTCGTGAAAGATTACTGTAAAATGTTTCTTGAAGAAAACATTGCAGTAATTTTGTCAATAATTGCAAGCACTTGATATAAGCGATTTTCCTGCTAGCTTGGCTCTGAATAATATTATATAATACAAATAATATGAAACTGACATGGTTGTGATTTTATAGTAATTGTTTGGTTATGGCTTATTCGATTACAGCTTCGATTTTTATCAAAATAAACTCGAAATTCGCAATGATTTTAATAATTTGACCAAATGTCCTAAATACCGCAGTTGATGTCAAATTGCCAAAACATCATTTAAACTTTTTTTCGAGTAGTACATAGCATGAGAAATTTATGTGACTGAAGCTACTGTAGCAGTGCAAATGATGAAAAATGAGGAAGAAATAATTTGGGAAAGTTGCAAAAATAAAGAACTTGGAATACAAGTTTAGTTCGTTTTCGATCTTTGTTAGCATGAAAACAGATTTTAGTCGCTGCTCGTAACACTTTTTTTGCTGCCATAGAAATTGCCGTTATGTCAAAAATTCATTTAGTCTTAACAGTAAATAGGCATAATTACTTGAGGAAGATTAAAGCAATTTCAGAATGAAATTAATGCGTAATCATTTTTTTTCATTTGAAATTTATAGACTTCTATGAGTCCATTATGCTTGGTAAAACTTCTATTAATAATCTATTATGCTTGGTAAGAACTGAACCAAGTAATCAATTCAATCCAACAAGTACCAAAATTATGTTTAAGTACGCTAATGGATTTGTGGATGAATGCATGTACTGGATTTGGATTTGTGGATGAATGCATGTACTGCATTTGGATTTGTGGATGAATGCATGACAAAAAGTATATTTGCTTTATAACTAAATTTTATAGTTCCAGTACAAATTTCAAATCAAATATCACTATAAAAGTCTGCTTTGTAACTGACTTGATCTATGAGAAACATTCTGTAAAGAGATTTTTTAATGGCTACTGAATGCGTTAATTGCAAATTCAGGCATTAAAGTAAGAAGAGAAGCAGTCGCTAATAACATGCACATCGCCTTTAACATCTAATCCTTTTGCACTAAGTGCACCAATGAAAACCTTGCAGTCATGCACTTTTGAAGAGCTCACTATTTCTTCGGCACTGAAAGACAGAGACGGAGAAGGAGGCACAAGCAAGGAGTGCATGACGTCGTCGTCACTCAGCTCTTGCGAGGCATATTGTGCTGATTACTCCATTGAATTCTGCTTGGGCAGATCTGTTTGTCTCCTATACTGCCTCTCTCACTACGCTCATCTTCTTCAGCAAGTCAGTGTTGTTTGTGATGGGCTTTCTCGTCACTTTCTGCGGGATTTGCCTTCAGTGCTGAGGCTTACGCTGCGTTCTGACATTTCCATCCCTTATTGATCGCTTGCGCGGTTTCTTTTAGCTATTTTTTAAGGAAGAAAATATTTCTTTCCAAGTGCTTTTTGCTTAATTACATGACAGCAATTTTTCGAAAGTGTTTAAGCTATTATGCCGTTAATGGCATCCCATTCTGAATCTGTTAGACTTATACAAGAAATTCCCATTTGCGATCGATAGTTTTTCTATGCATCATTTGTTTTCGTTACGTGTCACGTATATATTGAGTGGGTAAGTGCATCATATCTGTGTTTTCTAGGTATTATATACCTAATGCTTCATCCCTGCTTTTGGTGCTCCTAACTGTCTGTGATTCCCTTACTTTCCTCTCACTTCTGAAAGCAACAGCATGGTAATAATGAGAGAACAATAAGTGTTCAGTCTGCCTTTTTTGAAACGCATAAGATTGAGGAGAAGTTCTGCAGCATCACAAATAAGGATGTGTAATATAATTTTGAGACGAATTTTTTAATGTTAGTTTCTTGTTTTCAATTATTTTCTTTATATTATAACCGTTATATCTACAAACTTAGCTATATTTATGAGACTCAGCAGCATAGAATCAACTGAGTAGAAGTTTTTTTCTGAACCGTTTTAAAAATATGCGTGTTTATTTCAGTCATTACTTTCAGGTGACTGCCCATCGCCTAGTGAAAATAGGTGGTGGGCATGTCCTTTATAACTTGTTAAATTTTTACTGGGGAGTATTTAATCGACAACCATGGTAGTTGTTGATTTTATGCTGCAGAGTCTCAATAAAATAGCTAAGTTTGTAGATGTAACGTGAAGTGGGTGCAAAGCGCTGTTATTTTTTTAAAAAATATAGGAGTATCGCTTCAATGTGCTAATTTCAAAAGGATTTCACATAGAAAGTGTGGGTTAGGGTAAGTCGTTGATCTTTTACTCTTTTTCATGTTTTCTTCTAATATGTTTTTTTTAAAGGAATAATATATTAGTTGAATTTGCACTACCAAATTCCAAAGAATGTGGCTTTGCAGTCAAACATGAATGTATGTGCAGAATATTCTAGTTTTGGAAATTTTCCGAACAATGGATCCTTGTGTTCCAGAATTTGTTCTAACGCATTTGGTGATATAAATAATTGAAACACTGGATCGTCTATTTCTGATGGGTAACTGTTAATATTGCGTGTAATTTAATCATGAGTATTCAGCAGACACGATTGTAAATAATGTATAGTCTTTAATTAAGAATATGATTGTTAATAATAATTTGGTGTTTTTAACTATCATTTGTGGCTTTTTGTCTTCAGCTGTGAGTTAATATAACAATTACTAATTTGAAATGTTTAACTGTAAATATTTTGCAGCTGTTTCGTGCTTGCTTTCTTTGTGTTTGTATTGTCTTTTGTATCACATAATATAAAAATTCATTATTCGATATGATATTCAAGCTCTTATACATATTCTACTGCACATCCATGCAAGTATTAATTTTTAACATCAGGATTATCAGCTGTATGGAATCAGTTCTTATGTATTCAGTTCCCGAAACTTTGAGTTATGAGTATTAAGTAGATGCATTGTAAATAGCATGATAAAAAGAGACATTTAAACTTCCAAGACAGAATTTCAGTATTGAAGTCTTCAGCTAGTTGGCTCGTTTTGAATTTCCGGCAATCTAGGGAATGACCACATTATTAAGAAATGTGAGAGTGGACAATTAACACTTCATCATAGTGTTTTCTCTTAATACTGATGTTCGCAGTTTTTTGTGGTCTAAGGTAGGCCGCAAAAACTGAAATGAAGGTATATTTTAGCGAAGTGGCACTACTGGAGATGACGGTTCTTGGATGTGGATGAAAATGAAAACAAGAGTTAGCTGCATATCAGTCCACCAGAGTTTTGAAGTGTCTGTTAAATCCAAATTTCCTGATCATCAGAAACTACCGAGAAAGCAGAAGAATTTAGGGACTGTTTTACAGCTCTAAAATAATTTGTGCAAAAAATAATGTTCGGCTAAACTGAAGAATTACTCGAAGACAAGGTATGAGAAGAACAATAATAGAGTGATTGCAAAGTTAATACTAATTAATATTGGTGCTAATAAGAAAAGTTGAAAATTAAAACAAATACTAAAAGAAGATCAGCTTCACCTTGATTACTTTAGCAGTGTCGATTGGACGAAGAACTGATTTTTATTTGCTTCGAATTATAGACAATTTTAATGCCGATAGAATTCAAAAGTGCTTTAATAGGGCCTTGCCTTGGAAAGGATTTTGCCTTGGTTCTGAGTGAAGCACAAAAACAATTTTTTTTTGGTTGGCATGTATTGATGGAGGAGATTGTTTGATCACGTTAAATTGCATCTCAAATGAGCACAAATAAAAATATATAGAGAAATGTATTATTTCTCACGATCTCAGCTTCGCAGTACTACTTGTCGCCTACTTTTGTGAGTAATTTTTCATTCAAAAACGAATTTTCATATGATCTTCATCACGCTAAGAGTACTCTCTATTTTTCTCGATAATATTCAAAAACTTTAACGAATTGTGCATTAATCGGGATAAAATAGCCAGTACTTTATTCAAAGAAAATTGATCTTCATCAGGTTAAGAGTACCGTTAATGTTTGACACATACTACATCCAAATAATGCAGAAAATATATACAATGAAGTTGTACAAAACTATTCATTAAGAACAATCTTTTAATTTTTCCAGAATTATACGTATGTAGAAAAATGCAGGCATTGAAATGTGCTACTACCAAAATGCATATCATATAATTAATCGGAATAAAATAGCTAATAACTGTACACTACCATTTTATATTGCAGTGTTCACACTTGCGAGTTCTTTAATCATTAAACTGTAAAAAGGAATCAAACACAAATATCAAAGTGAAATGATATTTTCGTGATATGTTTAAAAATGTGCACTTTTAAAGTTCCCTCGTTTATGCACAAATAATAAGACGAGCAATTAAAGCATTGAAAAATAGGACTTTATTTGTGGACAGAAAGGTAAACAAATTTTTACTTTCTTCGTATTCTTAACTTATAATTCCAAAATATATCTTCACAAGGTAAACTTTGCATCAAATAGATTTGCTGAAGAATTAAACAAATAATATAACGATCATACTACTCTCAATTATTTTTCAAATAACACATTCATGCGATTTTGTATGATTCATATTTTGTGCAAAGAATCAGTCTTGACATGTCATGTCATGCAGATGCATATCACATAGTTGGATGAATTTTTAATTACATGAAATCAAATACCTTACATTCTTGAAATTTTCATACCTCTCAAAAACGAACGAGCATATAAAATCTTGAAATACTTTCGCTATTGGATTTACAATAACATTCACATTTCAATATATATAATCTGAATTAACATAATTCATTCAATGTTCACAACCCTTAATTTTGTACTAAAACTAATAAAGAATAGAATAATTGACAATAACTCATATATGATTCTGTGATTAGAAGAAGCAACGAAATGAATCAAATCTTACTGATTGTTAATGTGGAAAAAAAAGTGAATGAGGCTAATTAAAATGATCAAAGTGAGGGAAATGAAGGGTTAATTGGAGCCAACAATGAACTTAACTAAGTAACAGTATATTTAGTAAGTGCCAATTGTAATGCAGTAAAATATCAAAATACAATTAAAGTATATATATGATTGAAAAAACATGCAAGAAGTCTTGCAAGAATCGGAAAGAAGGGAATCAAACATCTGCACTCGACTTTGAATATATTTGAATGAATTGCAATTTGTATTTAAATTTCCGAAAGAAATTTAAAAGTTTTTCAGCCTAGAAATAAATTTGCAATAATATCACTTTTCATTTTAATTTTTTTGTAACCAGTTAAAACTTTGGAAGTACTTTTGATGTACTTACAGCACTAACGTACAGATTTGTTTATCAGAAAATTGAAGTCAGGCCTATCGCTTTTGTTTAGCTTCGAAATGGACACAGTAAAGGGTTCATGAAGCAAATTCTGCGATTTACGTAACCTACCTCCACAGTAAGAATGTGAGCTAGCATTTCTTACAATAACCGGTATTTCCTTGGGGCAATTTTTCTTCAGAGAAAGCCGTTTCTCAAATTCAGCTTTTGCATCAAAATATGATAATTGTTCATTCGTGAAAGATGGAGTAGAAGCCAAAAGCTGCCATCTATTAATGTCATTCTTACTTTTCTGTTCACACCAAGCTGGCCTGAAAAAGGTGCTGTATTTGATATATATATTTGACCTGAGAAATTTCTGGCATCATCAAAAGAATAACGTATTTCCTATTGAAATTCGATCAACTTAGCCAGTTACTTATTGCTTAAGTTGTGATAAGAAACTATGCCACTTGCCATTCCTGTTTGTTCTTTTCTCCAAGAGAAAAATTACAACAGAATACTTGCTCGTTCTGGTTCGCAGCAGCATAATTGCTTCTTCTAGTTTGCAGTGATTCCTGAGCAGGACCACCTCTCCTACCAAGCATGACTTGATTTTCTGCTTTTTTGTTGCTCACTGCTTTTAAGCCTTCATCAAAAGTATTTTCAGTACCTTCTTTTTCAATCAAACCGATTGATGCGACAGCAATTGGTTGAACTTGCGACGATAATTCTACTGGCAGCGTCGCTTCCTCACGCAAATAATATTCATTTTCATTTGAAAAATTTTGCAAGTTATGTGTAGCTAATTTCAAAACTGGAAAAATTTCTGAATCCATTCGTTGGCTTTTTGATCCTATTTGGTGACTGATATCACTGAAAGGCATATCAGAAGTGTAATTCAAGCTCTGCAATGGTTCAAAGTTTATTCCACTACCGAATTCATCTGAATATATTTTTGTAATCGCTTTATTTGTTATCATTTTTGTTTCTGCACATTCTCTATTTTTCTGCGCATCTGAAACACAACAGCTCGTCATAGTGAATTGCTCATTACCGCATGCTTCAGTTAGCTTACTACTTCCATCCATCGTTCCTTCTGCAAAATTTTCACAAGTAATACTGACAACAGTTTTACCCTCTCTTACATCTCGCAGATTGCGTTCAGTTATAATGTATTCTTTCTGATCTCTCGTGACAGCCTTTGGCTGTACTAAATCTGCATCGTTTTTATTCTTCGGTTTCACTTGTTCTATTGCAAATTTCACTGCAACGCTATCAATGACATTATTGTTCAAATCTAACTCATCATTGCTTTTTTGACTAATTTTTGCTACTGTTGCCGATAAATTTTGTCGTTCAGATTGATCCAGTCTTTTAAATTTCTCCACCTGGTCAAACTTGACATCTTTTTCGGTTACTTCATTTTTTCGATCAGCAAAATGATCTAGCACAATGTACATCTGATTTTCATTTTCATTTCCGAATAATTTAAACATTTTATCTATCTTCTGACTTAGTTCTTCCAGTCTGTTAGTTTCATGCTTATCATCTTTGCTAAATTTATAACAAGAATTTGCAGAGCCAGTAAACGCAATTGTTGTGATGGATCCTGACTCTACTGTTGTCAGAGAGTCATTTGAGGAGTGACGAGTACGAGTGATCTGATGCTTTGTTTGTTGAGGATTATGAAACAATTCTGATTCAGTCTTGTAATCATCCCTTAACGCTAGCTCCGTATAACCTTCAACCAAAATCTGAAAATATGGCATAATATATCTGAATAAATAAGACCAACACATTTGCGAGTAATAATGATGACAAACTCTTGGCATTGTTCCATAACTGTGTGTAACATAGCATTTCGAAAACCATATAACAGTTTCAATCAGAATATTTCTTTGAAATTAAGATCAGTGATCGACTAACAAAGCTTTGAAAAATTCTCACTTCTAATAATAAAAATTTGTACTCTTCGAAAGTATACATAATTTTGATATTAATGAGACGACTTTGAAAAACTACATATTTAATACTAAAGATGTCTTAAATTATAATATATTATGATGATATTTAACTTTGTTCTATGAGCAAGTGATCATCAACAAACATGTCCTGTTGAACAGCGTGTCCTGTGATGATCAACAAACGTATATTGTTGTTATTATTTCTGATGACTAAGAGGATGGTATCATAATTCTATTCATTCTCAAGAATCTCAAGAATACTTCGGAAAAAATTCTTGCAGCATTATTTAAAGACTGAGTCTCCATAACCTGGCCAATAATATATTTGAAGCTCTAAGATTCAATAATATTACTGATGAACTGAAGTGTTAATAAGATAAATAAGACTATAAAACTTTCAAGAAAAACTTAGTTTCTGATTTTCCAGAACAAATAACTAATGAGAAGTGAATCTTACCACTTTTTTCTTCTGCTCTCCAAAACGCTCTTTTTCGATTTCATTTGGTTCATCAGCACTGATATAAGTAGCATGACCAGTTTCAGGCACACGTTCCACTCTTTCAACTTGCTGAATGCTATTTTCCTTTAGAATTCTTTTCGTACAAATTGGGATAGTTCTGCTGAGTGCATCTATTTCTATTGTGTTTTCTTCTTTGTCATTATTGAGCACCACCATTGCTTTCTTCTTAAAATCTGAAGCGCTCTCTGAGGCTAAAAGTGTTGATGTTAAAACATTAGTACTCTCCTCTACTGTCTCTAAGTTCTGTCGCATATAGTTTCCAAAACTTTCTTCACTCAATTTTGTCACTGAATGAATAATTTCTTCAGCAAACCTCTTAGCAAAAGATTCTAGTTTAGGTGTCGTATCAAGCATTTGTTGTTCATTTTCTGCGCATTTTTGAGAATTTGCAGTATAGATCATGTTTTGAAACGGATCAGAATAATGTTCATCAAAATTGTCGCGTGTTAAGCAAGTTGGTGAATAAGCAACAGAAGGTGAAAAATAATCCGTAGTGACTTTCTGAATATGATTTGAGTCGCGTTTCGAATCGACTGCTGAATGACTGCCAGAAAGTTGCGGAGAGGAAGCAGTTAGATTAGAATTGATCGAACGTTCTGCCGAGACGCAAAACAAGGAAATATCGCTCGAACTTTTTAACTTTTGCAAATTCGGATAAGTCTTTAGTTTTTCAGGACGAAGGAATTCTGATCCTCCACTTGTGGTAGCTTCCAACGGAGATGGATGAAATCCTTCTAAACTGGTCGCAACTTCTTTACACTCCAGCATTTTCTTCGCCTCTTTACTCTTCAACTCACTATTCGAAAGTAAACTTTCCTGAGGAAATAGTTTCTTGTGATTCAAAACTTTGTCATCTACCGCTGACAATCGATCGTATTCAGCTAAAAAATGAGCACTATCTTCCACACATTGTACTCTTACACGACTTTTCCATTCAAATCGATCATACAAATATGTGGCAGGTAAACGCGACAGATTGCTTTTCTGTTTCCTGGCACTTGTCTCTGCATGTTCAGTATTGCCAAACCATGTAGCAGCATCATGAACCTTTTGTTCGCTGACTGGTCTTGTTGGTGTTTGGTGGCGCAGAAGGAAGATATTTTCGATAATATCGCAGTATTGCAGGACCTCAGTTAACTGGATCTCACTAAGGTTGCTGTGATCACACTGACGTGCATGTATTACCGCTTCATAACACTGTCTTATGATACTCTGAAATCGATCCGTACAATAAATGATTTAGCAGTTTTTTTTTTCGAATGACTGAGCAATCAGAATAGTCAGAGCATTCATTATTATATGACAATGTTGGATTGCAGGACCAATATTGCTCTTTTTTACATACGCCGAAAGTCATTTTTGTATTTTAACTTTTCATTAAATTTATTGCAAATAAAATTCGCAAAGAATCAACAAGATTATTTCACTATCATTATTATTTATTACTATCAGTAGCAGTAGTAATAAAAGTAGTGGTAGCATTACTGACTAATATATTGCAGTCATGACAAACCTAAAACTGTCATCAGTCTCCTTTCAATATGTGCAATCTTCAAAATATAAAAATGAGATGTTTACTTTAGAACCTTTTAATTAAAAAATAAAATAAAAAATCTACCAAAAATAGAGTAAACAGAAAAACTAAGGTGAATAAGGTACTTGGGTTTATTGGTTCTCGAGATAACTTTTCGCCTTTTTTCGAAGTAAATAGGGACTTTTCAATCGATAGTTTTCCAAAGCAATTAAAGTTTTTGTTTTTACGGGCAATAATTTATAGATTTATTGAAAGTGCTTTCGAAAAATGTCGCAGATTTTTCCTCTTTACTTTGCATTTCGGAACCACAATCAATTTTCGACCGCACTCCTTTCATCCGCAAAGACATTCAGTGGCACATTTTCATTATCAAAATAAATTTTAGAAAAACTGTACCTCATCACATACGACTTTGTAGAATGAATATAACAGTGCAATAGATACGTAAGCAGCTAGAAGATCAGGTTCATTACCGACCGGCCAGCAATCACGCATAGCGTACTTGATCTTCGCAAAGTGTTTCTCTATTTCTTTCCATTGCTTGAGCATCTTAGCATTTCTGAAATTGTCTACAAACTTTGAAAAAGTTGCAGTTGAAATAAAGTTAAAGTAATAAGCGAAATTTTCTGCGTTTACTCATATTATTTATAACGACAGTCAATAATGATGATATTTAAAGATGCTTTATGTAAAATTTAGATTCTTCAATAAAATCTTTTCAAAATCAATAGGGGAACATCTTTCAAATTAATAAGAAATGAAGAACAACTCTAAAAGTGTCAAAATACGTTTTCTGTAATTAATATTATAGATGAAAAAATGTCAAAAATAATATCCAAGAAATTTTTTTTAATATGCTCAAATTTTGTCAGTAATGAATGATGTTATGCAAAATTTGAACCGTTCTTGTGAAAAATTTCAGAAAAACTATTAACCGTTCTTGTACTGCAGTATTCCCTTTTTTCAGATTGTTGTAAGCGTGCAAATAAACCTCGCGTATATGAGCGACGTAAGTGATAATCACTGATGGCTCACAGCCTCGGAATATTACAATGCGATCTAGCAAATTCATCGCATCATTGCAAACTGCAATATAATTGACTTATGACAGAAATTTATCGATAAAAAAACAAATAAGATAAATAAAGCTACAGTGAACGATAAGTAATAAGTAACTGATTAAAAAATTTGTAACAATTGCTCACTGAAAGGAAAAAGTTAAATGTGAAAGTTGGGAATGCCTTCATTTTTAACGTTTTTTTTTAGCAATAGCAAAGCTCAAAGAATTGCATTTTAAGATGTAAATTTACGCATTCCTTTGGTGAGCGTCGAAATTGCAAAATTTTGCGGAAGAAATAAAAATTTATCTGCTCAGCTTTCATTGTAGTGAGAATTCTCAAAAAAATTTTTGTCATTATTTACGACTAGTTAGTTTCTGCATAATTTTAAATAAGTAGTGTGATTTTTGTCATGACTGATAATAATTCTGATTTAGAAGTACACTCAATCTAAAGGCCTATTTTTTCCAAATTAAAATTTTAATGATTTTATTGTAAAATATATATGCTTCCGATCGGAAATGAAACCAAAATCAGTTTAAATGGAATCTCTCGAGAGCGAAATTGAAATGCGTTGTTCTGAAAATGCGACTCTTTTAAATTATTTTACAGACATAATTTCTAAACATAATATCTAATATCAAAAAAGATTGTAAATAACGCACAAGTGTTTCATTTTAGAAAAAAAGATCAATAAAAATAAGCTCTATAAATAATGTGATGAATTAAGAGGACAAAAGTCAGCACAAAGTCAACGTTGTAGCTTTATTTATCTTATTTGTTTTTTTATCGATAAATTTCTGTCA
>UYYF01000463.1:0-14599 GCA_900618365.1 Thelazia callipaeda
ATCATTACTTTTTTATATCTCTCACGCTTATGTTTCTTCCTTCTTCAATTTTTCTCTTTGTGATATATATTTTAAACTTCTAAGCATTTAATTTAGCGACTTTGATATTGCACCTTTGCAAAATTTTGTGATTGATAATGGTCTGGTATCAGCAGAGTTCAATTCAGAGACGGGTGATTTAAAAGTATGTTTAGATTCTTATAACAACCCATCTTTTGTAATGGATTGAAAGATGTGAAATGCATCGTTATAAGACCTACATGGTCTTGAAATTGAGGGATTTCTTTACGTTGCTTATTTTATTTCTAATTATGTTGCACATTATACTTAACAATGACAATGAATTGGTTTTTTCAGTCTGTGACATTGGATGGAAAAAAAAGCATGTCAATAAATATGTCTTTTGTTCTGTACCATGCAAGAATGAAAAGTCGAGGTAACAAGACTCATTTAGTCTTTTTATAATTTTATCTCGGAATGTTTTTATTTGCGATTGATTTTTCATTAACTTTATTTTCTGGTTCCAAGTTAGTACTTAAAAAAGTACTGGACAAAAGACATGTTTTTTGACATGTAAACAAGTTAATACTTAAAAAAGTGCTTTTAGTACCATTAAAAGGTAGTGATAACCCTCCTGGTGCTTATATTTTTCTTCCTGATGGTCCTGCTTCAACCTTTGATAACCATGCTTCGTTTATAGTTGTTGAAGGTTCAGTAATGCAAAAGGTTAGTTTCATACATATCAATATAAATTTGAAAAATGTCTTTGCGCTTGAGATAATAAACTATCGAGTTGGAAAATGTTATGTTAAAAACTTCATACTGTTTTATGCTATATTTAAAATCATAATTTTATTGCTTATGGGAGTTATCTTTATGCATTTGAGATCTGTCACGTTGGTAAATGTATGTTGAAGACTTCAAACTATTTTTATGCATAGTGAAACAAAAGGAGATAATTTTGTTTACTTGTAGGTATTGGTAGCAAAATATGCGAACTTTAGTTTTGTTAATGTGATGAAACTGGAAAAGATGTCACCATCGATAGAAATTCAAAGCACAATTCATTTGCAAAATGTTAAAAATATTGAATTGGCGATGCGATTAGAGACTGGAATCGATAACGGCGAGGAATTCTTCACTGATCTCAATGGATATCAGGTACTTTGAATTTGGTTTGCGACTTGAAAAGAGTCAAAAATTTTGAGGGATCGATAATCTTTATATTACCATGAACTTGAAAACAAGTCTTCACTATTTTAGCTACTAAGAAATTGAAAAATTTATGAATACGGAACATCTTTAACCATACCGATGATTTAAATATTTTCCACTCATAACTAATAGTTGTTACATAGCAAAATAGGAATTGTATTTTATTCCATTATATCAGGTAGAGATATGATAAAAACTCGGCTCATTTTTTTAATAATCGCTTATCAGTAATACTTTTGAAGTTATTTTCAGCGAAGAAAATTTTTGCAATCTTTATTTTTTTTGTATTCTTGTTCCAGAATTTCTATGATTACAAGTTTGGCTTAAGAGCGTAAAGTTTTTATTTGTTTTGTAATCGATGTAAAAGATTTTACATAAAAATGCTTGCGCTTATCTTTTTATGTACTAGTCAAGAACAAATGTAACGATGTCAATTTCAGACTTAAAAAGGATTTTGTTACTAATTCTTCACAAAAATTTAAGTTGGTGAAACGCTATCGATTCAAGCAGTTGCCATTGCAAGCTCATTTCTATCCAATGCCGACGTCTGCTATTATTGAAGATGAGAGTTTTCGAATGACATTGATTAGTGCTCAGCCGTTAGGAGTTGCGAATCTTGCTAGTGGTATTTTCATACAACTTCATTATTTTTGCTAATAGCTTTAGGAATTATTGACACTTCACGATAATTTGGAAAATAGTTTGTATTTGTTATGCTGATATAAGTTATCAGATTTGCAGTAAAAGTCATTTACAGGACAGTTGGATGTTATGTTGGATCGACGTTTGAATCAAGACGATGGAAGAGGTCTTTTTAGTGTATGCTTTTAAAAAAACATTTATTTAGATTTGATGGAACGTTCGTGGAATCAGGTCGTTCACAGTAATCAGTCATTATGTTATGTATTATGGCTCATTGACAGTCGGCATTTTTTTAGTTATAAATATTTGAGATCTTTTTTTGCAGGGTGTAACTGATAACAAGAAGACGAGTAATATTTTCCGACTTACTGTAGAAGGTATCAATCAAAATGTGCTATCAAATACGGGCAAAAGCAAACGTGTCACCGCTTACCATTCAGCACAAACCTACAGTCAGATGTTATCGTTATTATATCCAATTGTGATAATATTGACGAACTACACTGAAGGTATGATAATACTATGTACTATCTAGTTTAAATTCATCCCTTTATTAAATCGATGAAACTGAAAAACTTGGAACATAAGTGTACATAGCTGTTTTTGATTTTTTCTTTTTTTCTGGCATCTAAAATTTTTCAGGAATTCGAAATAAATTTGTATGTCATTCTAGAATTATTCTTTTTCGTAATTATTGGAAATATGTGGCAGTACTGAATTCTTTTTAGTAGAGTAGACTTATTTTGCGAAGCAAGCAATAGATCACGGAAATTATTGATTATTCATTATAACAACCTTTGTATCAACCAAAATTGATCGATACTCTCTTATAGGTCATATCGACAGTTTAAATGTGATAAGTTACAAATTGCCTTGTGATATTCATCTTGTTACTCTACGTACCTTAGCCGCACCAACAGTTTATGGTAGAATTTCGGATCGTATTCATAGTCCTGAAAATTCATATGCTCTTGTTTTGCATCGATTTGGCATGGACTGTCGTTTCAATAAAGCATCGTTGGAAACATGTATTAGTAGCGTATGTTTTTTTTAAGTTCTCGATAATATTTATCATAAAACTTTTAGTATTGCCTACAATATAGTGAAAGAAATGCAAACAGCATTTTTGTATCTGAAACTTGAAATAATTTTGAATCAGATGCTAATTTTTTTCCAATGTAATATTTTCCAGTTGAATATCAAACGTTTATTTACAAAAACACCTTCGAACGTAACGGAAACATCGTTGACGATGTTATACGAAAATCTGGGTAACGTGAGTGACGTGAACTTGGAAACTATGGAAGTGAAAACATTTAGGCTGGATTATGTATTATAATTAAGGATAGTGAGTATATTTTTCTGATTTATTTTTGAAATCCTATTATATATCAAAAATTTTTAGCCATATTCTATTTATTTGTTGATATTAATATTAATGACATGCACTTGCTTTGATTGTGTGACTGCTTCGAAAATTTTTTGTTAAACCACTTGTAAAGTGATGGGGTTTCGATGAATGTGTCTCACTTGAATGTTCAAAAATGTATAACCCTTTTGATTCGATTATGAGTATTACTAACTGCTTAGTGTTCAAGTTGTTTTTCCAAAGTAGTTTTCGAACTTTAATAATTTGAATGTTTCTTCAGTTTCTTAGTCACTTTATTTCTCTTGAGATGAAAAGATTATTGACAAGTTGCTCGAAAAATTTGTCTACACTGGCAGTTTTTTCCAACTTTTGAAAGTAAAATATGTTTGTACTGTTTAATATAATTTAAAAAGCTTATAAGGCTCGTCAAATTACTGTTGGAATGTCGAAACTTGAACTACAATAGTTCTTGAATATTTAATATCCATTCTTAAAGGGTAATAGAAATAGCAAAATTTTTGTTCAGTATTAAGTTGCTCTTATCAGGTTTTTTAGATTTATTACTTTGTTATATAAAATGATATCACGAAGATTAGTTGTCGTTTCCATGTTATTATATTTATTGTCTATTCATTTTTGTGGTTAATTATGCTTTTGCATGTTTCATTTTAATGTGAGCTCTTTGAAATTCATTTTCTTTTCGCTATTTCTTAAGAAATGTGTGAGCAGTCACTTAAAGTAGCAATTTTAAATTAATTTATTGTGTGATTAGGTGGTCTCGATGAAGTGTTATATGGCATTCAGTTCTAAATTAATATGTTTTGAAAATTTGATAAGTTAGCACGTGTGTGATAAATATATTCACGCTTGTGAAGCCCTGGATTGATCTGTCTTTTGAAAATGTGTTCAAATCTTTTATTAAATTTTGCTTCCGCAGTACTGCTTCTATAATAATTGCATTGTTGTTCATATGTGGGAATAATAAATTGCTTAGGATAACTTTTCGATGATCAGTAAATCATTAACGACTGAGAAGGGTGTTTTAAAACTCGCCTTTTTTGGCAATATAATGCGTTATGTGGCTGTTCTCTCTAAGGAATTTTTTTGAAGTAACAAATTTTTTCGTAAAAGAAGCACAATTCATTTTTGATGAGAATTGGCCTGGGAACCATCGTTTATGGTGATGTAAAACTTTGTGGTTTAGAGTGCCTTCGGAATACACAGGTTTTTGCTAAATGATTTAGTAGTGCAATGAGTATGAAGTTTGGTGTTTGGAAGGAAGATTAGTTCGAAATATATACAAGAGAGGTACTTCTGTAGTTCTGTGGCATAATTTCATCGTAATGTAAATGTAAGAAATTGTTCTGTCTTCTAAGCTGGCATTATTTTACAAGTTCATTGGAAGAAGCTAGTTTATAACTTATGTAGTGATGTTTTTAATGAATTTACTGATTTGTATGTGTATCTTCTTCATCCTTGGGGGTTATCTTTATCCTTGGAGGTGATATATGTGTTTGGTTATTTTACTATATGCGAAAAATTAATTTTTTTGAACTGTCAAAACAAGTACACGTTAATATTGCAGAAATGAATTAGCTCATTCAACAAATTGCCAAAAATTGTTGGCAAGAATGAGTTAGGAATGAATTCTTGTAGTTTTTAAGTCGAAGTGTAACACTGTTGAATTATTTTTTCTACTTCAATATTTTTTGTGACATTCGTGTCACAAAAGTATTAACTTTACCGTTTCATTTTTAAATTTATGTGCTGATCTCTGTTTTATTTTTTTGCATGAATGATTGATTGATTGATTGATCAAGTATTCAAAAACGTTCTAATATGTATTGAATTGAAAAAGGAGCAAAACAAAATCAGAAGATAGAAATGGAGCTTAATTTTGCGAATGTCGCAATTGAAGTGTGAAAATTGAAACTCAATAACTTGAAGTGACTTCAAAATTGCATTTAAAAGAGTTGAGTAATAAAATTTTGAACGAATGTTTCAGTACATACATTTTCTCACTAAAAATTTTTCCTTGGTCGCAAAGATTAATATTGTTTAAATCTTAAAGTTTTTCAAGACAATAAAAATAAGTGCTGATTGTACTTACTAATTTATCAACTGGTCATTGTATTATTTTATCCAATTTGCTTTATGGAAAATTTGCATATTTCAATATTTGCAGACACAATGTTCAGAATTTTGGGCTGAATTCATTTTTCTAATTAATGGTTGTTTTTTAATGTGATGTATTCAATAGTTACTGAAAAATAGAAGTCAGAAATACAATGGTTACTTAAGGCGCCAAATTCAAAATTTCTTGAAATACATGTCAAAATTATAAGTCGATTTAGTACTTTCGATGTATTAGATCACTCGAATTATGCGTGAACATTGTCTCTAAAGATATACGTGTACATTAGCTGAACCTTTTTTCAAAATCAGAATTTTGTAGTGTAAAGTGAATAGAAATTCTTTGAGCGGTTGAATTAAACACAGTATACACAAGCACTCCTAGTAGAGTTCATGCATGATCTGCAAATTTTCAGCTCATAAACAGATCATACTTCTAATATTTACTTCACCTAATTATCAATTTCATGATTTTTTTTAATTAAAAAAATCAAATCCAAGTTTGAATGCTCGGTAACTGCATTTTACGCAGCAAGTTATAAGTCGTCTTTGAAAAAGATTTTCAAAGTATAGTTTGGATCAGTCTAAAAGCTAATTTATCCCATACATAATGATGTAATTCTTCTTAACGACCCAAATTGGGCTGGAAATATTTGTTCAATTAAAATAAATTGCATTAAATGTAATCGTATTAGAATCTGTATAGTAAACTAATAAAAATTTTATCTCATCAGTAGTACGTAATTAACTTTTAAAAAGCTATGATCCCAAAAATTTCATTTTGTGGCTGTGTGAAATTGAAAGGCTAGCATTAAATTTACAGTTTACAATAATTTAATAAGCTAGGCTAGGTTTTATAGCTTATCACAGTGTTACGTTTGTTTTAGTTCATGTATGTTTTAGTGCGCTTGCACGTTGTGTTTATCTAATTTTACGCTAAAATAAAAGTGAGAGTTTTTTACTTTATTTTTTTTAATCAGATTCTATGCGTACTCTTAATCATTTTTCTTTCTTATTTTATTATTTTAAAATGCATATTAAACAATATCAAATATAACACGCGAAAAATTTTCGCGCATTCTGCAATTTATGGCGTCACTTTTTATGATGTCAGTTTAATCATCGGATTAAAGATATACGAAAACAAATAAATAAATAATTGCAAATATGAAGTAATTAGATACTAAATATAATAAAAATAGCTCAAAAGTTAGGCAGTAATCTTGCAAAAGACATCATCACAACTAGTTGAAATCAAATTTGCTGTGATAATCGTGAAAATTGCGCGTTTTTTGCAGCTAATAATTACTCTTGCTGCGTTAAAAATTCTACCCCTTTATTGTATTAAAAATAAAAATTACTCAAGTAAACAAGTTTTTAATTTCAGTTCTAGTCTCACTAAGTGAGGAGATGATTTCTTGAACTTGTATTTACACGCTTTATTTCTCGTTTAATATTGCGAATTTTCGCACTTAATGACTGAAAGAATCTGTCAATTAATTCACTAAATTCTCTTGTCATTTCTTCAATTTTACTCTTTCTTGCGCTTATTTACATAGTGTCTTCTAAAGCCTTATCATAGATATGCAGTAATGCTGGTGGGGTCAAAGGTTAAGATAGTAATAAAGAATATTTTGCACTAAAGTAAAATAAATTTGCAGCAGAATTATGGGAGATCAGTATTGGAGGATAATTGAGCTTAAACTATTACATATTATAAAGTTCAAAGGTCATTTAAGGGTAAAGATAAATTATAATAAAAGTGGTAATTTGGATAAAGAGACGAAACTGCCTAATTTTTATTGAAGAATAATGTATTATTATTCGCAATTTTCTTTTCCTCAAACAGTTTTCTCACTCTTTAATAATGTGTAGTAATCACTGTGTGCTATTATTACTCAAAAACTGATTCTATGATTTGTATTACTAGTAAATAATAAAAAATTAATTGGAATTGAAATTACACTCCAAATACTTTGTTATGTGTAAGTTATTTTATTCATTTATTCCTTACACAAGACTGAATTTGATTACTTTTGCAATATATTTTATCAAAAAATATTAGCTCTAAAGTATTTATTAATTATATATTCCGGTATAAATTCTGTCTTTATTGATTTGTTCTTAATAATATTTAAAAATTATTAGTGAAATTACATATTTGTTTAATTAGCACTCTTTTTTTTCATTTCAATGCTAATTAATTTGTGAGTAATTGAAAATTTTAATTGTTAATACAAAATTATTGTGAAAAAAATTGTAAAAAAAAATAAAAAGCTTTAAATATTAATTAGTAAAAAAAATTTTTATTGTGATAGCTATTCGAAAAAGGGATTAAAAGTGAGTCTAAAGCTAATGTTGTTGTCTTAATTAGTAGTATTAACAAGAAAAGAATTTTTATATACAACAGTGATACAGAAAAGGAATGAAAGCTTACTGTAAAAGAAGTAATTGGGCTTAGTAAAATGAAGATTCAAAAATAATTAGATAGAATGATAGTAATAATGGAATTAAAAGAAGTGATAATAATATTTGCATAAAAATTAATATGATTAATTAATACAATGTAATGACGTAGTAAATGCTAAATGTGTATCATTTTATTTGGTTCAACTTTTGATACCAAAAGTATTGATTGATCAAAATGGTAAACTTTTTTGCAGCTTTATCAATGCATTCGTTTATTTTCAGTTTTTTTATCGTTTTTTTTTCTTTTGCTTCAGCACAAAATGTGAAGGAGAAATGGTAGAAGGAAAGTATTACGTTTGTTCAAATTTTCCTCCCAAAAACCATCAGGTTTTTAGCATTTTTATTTTTTTTTGAACAATTTTTGCATTATTTGTGTACTTTTATCGCTTCATTTGATGATTTCTTTTTCGAGGCAAAGTAAATTTGAAAGAGAAGAAAAATTGTTTTTTTTGCTAATATAATATTTGAATTCAAATACTTTTGCTAATATAATATTTGAATTCAAATACTTTTGCTAATATAATATTTGAATTCAAATACTTTTGCTAACATAATAAATATTTAAATTCAAATACTTTTGTAATGACACAAACTTTTTGACTTAAAATATCACTGTTGTTAGTGAACACTTTCTTATTAATCAGTTGATTTTGTTAGTGTTATTATCATTGCTAATTATTACAAGTTTGGCTTCTGTCATTATCATTGTAAGATAATGCTGAATTTGATTTGGAATACTTTGCTTTCCATTTGAAATGATAATGCATTTAGGTTATTCGAACACATTCTTGTTGGAATCAATAATAATAATATGCACTTTTTAAAAATTTTACGATATTTTTAACGAGAAAATCACGGGAAAAATTTAATATTATTTGGTTGATTAATTATTTTTGATGCATATAATTGCATTACTATTAATACTATTTATTATGTGTTATTATTATGGTTATGATTATTATTGATTATGTTTTTTTTTTTGATTACTATTATTATTAAGTACTTATATTGTAATTGTAGAAAAATATGCGAACGAATATGGAATTTTTTTGTCATTTTTATTACTTTAACTAATCAATATAATTATAGTTAATAGTAATAATATCAAAGTATTTTGATTGGAACTAAGTGTTTTGTTATCATTAAATAATAATAATATTACTATCAATATCATCAAGAAACACAGAATGTACTGCTTTATTTATTAGTACTGTTCTTTTTGTTTTTATTAAATGTCGGCTTTAAAATCGAGTATTTTGCTATTATTCATTTAATTCATATGTAAGATTTATTATTTATTTCAGAAAGTAAGACACGGAATATTTATCTTATTGTACCTTGGTATTCGTTTTAATTATTTGCCATGATTCTTATAAATTCATTGTATTTTCAGTTGTTTAAGAAATTGCTCTTTGTGAGCAAAACACTAATATTTTTATGAATTATGAATTTGTTGATTGAAATCAAACTGAGCGTGGGATAGAAATAAAAATGCGTATAATCAAATCTATAACTTATTTTTGTCATTCTAAACTTTAACATTTTTTGATAGTTTGGGCACATTTACTGATTAATATATTATTATTTATCGCAAAATAACTGTTTAGATGATACAGCGTCCATTTATTTGTATTACAATAAATCCACTTCATTTACTGATTATTTTTGTATAATTTCGATTTTGAAACAAAAAAACACCCAAACATATTATGCGTGATACCAAAGTATAATAAAATAAATATTCCGTGCCTTACTTTCTGTAATAAATGAATAAATCTTTCAGGAACGGATGCCTTTTTTGCAAGTATAGTAATATGTTTAGTACTGATAATAAGGCTTATATGTTAGGGATAGAAATATGATAGTGATAAAAGCTTTATATTATAATTAATATTTTTATCATTTAAATTTTGACAATTGATAAAAATATTTATTATAATATAAGAATATATAACTAATAAAATTTTTCACAGTACGCGTATTGATTTTGTTATTCATTGAATGAACTAAAGAGCTTTCTGATCGGTAGTTAAATAACCTTTTCTCTCTTCTGCCACTAACAAGAATACCATCATTTTAAACGATAAAATATTTCTATTTTTGCCCATAAAACTGTCTACATTTTATTTCATTCTATTCTCTTCTATTCATTTGCTCCTCTTTTTCTTTTCTATTCTTCATTTGATATATCTTTTATTTCTTTTTCACTTTATTTGCTATCAATTTTATTCTCTACTATCTATTTTCACATGCTAATTTATTCTATTTTACTCTCTTAATTTGATGTCTATTTTATTTTATTCGTTTCGATTCAATTTTGTTCTCTTCCTCTTTGTTCACCTACAACTTATCCATTCTATTCTATTTCTGTTTTGTTTCATCTATTCCCTGAAATTATTTTTTCTTTCTCAGATATTTTTTATCCTAATTCTATTTGAACTATCATTAGTAATGAACTCGTTTCACTCTAATTCTGCTCAAATTTTTTCTCATTTCTAATACTTTGTCCTAATCTGTTCTGTTCTATTCCAACGGTGCTTTTTTCTTGTAAAAAACAAAATAAGTCATTAACATCATTATACTACTATTAAAAGATAGATAAATTTAAATTATATGTTTATACTTATTTATAAGCCTTATATATATAGAATATTAATAAGAATATATATATTCTTATTAATATTTTTATATTCTTATATTCTCATATTCTTATATATATATATATTTGTATTATAATCGCATTGTACTCAGTTGTATTTATAATCAAATTTAAATTTTTTTGTATTTTGTTTTCAATTTATATTTCGTTAGATATAAAATAAAATAATTCCGAAGGAAATAACAATAAAATTGAAGGCAATGCAAACCCGATGCTACACGTCATTTTCTGTAAGAACTTCTTCTCTTAACTTCATTTCCCTTTCACTTATTGCTGTTATTTTTTGTTTTCCCTCTAAAATTCTTATAATACTTCATCTCTTTTCAAGTAACAAGTAAGTAAGCCTAAGAATGACTTAAAATTAAAAGTTTTTGCATGTAAATTAATTAATGTATTACAGAGTAATAATATTTTAAATATTACTTTTTATAAATTTACAAAATTGCATCGCTCAGTTATTTTTGTGTGGAACAATTAATATTTTTATGTACTAAATGTTTTTAAAAGTTTGTTGAAAACAGTCGTTCTTCTAGTTTATGTGGTTAAAATTTTTAACAAGGAATGAAACACGATAAATATATTAATTATTGCATCTTAATAACCATTAATTATACCAAATATTTTTTAGTTATTCTGATAAATATAGCGATTTGAATATTGTCATATTATGGTGTATATTTTATTGCTTGTGATAATTAGTGTGTGTCACTTAAAAGTATTAATTGTAAGTGTATTACTTGTGTTTTTGTTTTCAGAAAAGTCGTTTTGCGCCAAATAAGGCAGAGAGTAATTCAGTGGATAATTATTTAGGAATCGATTCAAAATCAGGTAAATTTCCAGTTATATTATTTTATTAAAGGGCAATTAAAGGAATGAAAAGTATTGGACAAAAGTTTAATTTAATTACAGCTGCACTTGACATATTCGTTTAAATATTTCTGCTATTTCCCATCGTTTTAATATTCTTAAAAGTTTTATACGCAATTACAAGGATTACTTGGTTATTTTCCTTGCAATCTGCTTACCTTCTCTTTTTTCTTTTTATTTTGGTAATTTGTGTAATCACTGATTATACTTATACTACTGTACTTATATTATACTTATACTGCAAATCGTAAGTAATTATAATTGTACAATTGCAATCTTCAAAGTCTTAGATTAATTTTTATATCATTCGAATTGGATTGTTAAGATATGATGCAAATAATATGCGAACAAATTTTTTACATTTTATCAGTTTATTAAATTCATTCATGAACATATTTTTTGAATGAATGTATTATTTTTTGAGCGGTAATGGGTAATTTAATTTTAATCATGAGTTCAAGTATGATTAATGAATATAACAGATAACTGCATGAAAAGATGAATAATAATATTGATGAAGAATTTTAATTTTTATTTGTATTTTATTTGCATATTATAGGAGTATCGAAAAATCAAAACTCTGAAATTTATCATCATAATTTTAGTTGTAAAAAATGAAGATTCATTCAGATTACTAAAATGGTAACACTTTGTACACTATTATATTATTAAATTTTAATTTTCATGTGCTAAAAATTTTGCCACATTCGAATTTAGTTGTTGCAATTAAATGATCGTAATTAAAAACTGGATAGAGCGTTTTTTCTTTTTGAGTTATTGAGTTTTAGATTGGTGCTTTTGAAATTTAATTTTGCGTCAAAGCTCGAAGTCATTTTTTTCTTCTTTTTGCTTTGAATTTAGTGTTTGTCAATTATTCATATACATATTCATGTGTGCATTTATGTTTATACTATGAAGACTAATTGTTTGTATTTCTTCTTACCTTAATAAAGCGTATAAAATGCATACATATTATATTGCAAAAATTTTAGATTAAATAAGTTTAATGTTTGTAGAAATTCGTATTTGCATAAATATGCGCTAATTTTAGATTATCTTTTATGTATGTAAATGTGTAGTGATGTATGATGTCTAGGTAAATTGAAGGTTTTGAGCATAATTACTTTAATATGGATGAAGTTGAGGTGATTATGTATGAACAATTTCAGTAATGATAAAGGCTTTTTTTAATGAATGAAGTCGTGTTATCATTTTCTATGATAACATGTGTTAGATATACTAAATTTAGGATTGCATTTGTATATTACATGAAATGTCACTAAATTATTTTGTAAAAAAAAGATACGTTCTTTTTTCCTTTTATCAAAAAAATAGTTCATTTGATATAAAATTCCCAAACTCAAATTAAAGAATTTTCATTTTTCGTATTATTATTATTATTATGTTAGTTTACTGTAATATTATTAAAGCTATCGGAGTTGCTGACTTTATCTGCAGTAATTATTATAAAAATTAGCATATTGTAATAAACGTTTAATGAATTAAAAGTTTCAGTTTAGCTGTTGAGAAATATTATTTAAAATAATTTTATTGAAAGAATTGAGTTCAAAATAGTGTAATTTGGCGTGCATGTTATATTTGTAGCAGCTTGAAGTATTAATTAATTGAAATTGTTTTATTTTTGCTAAAGTTAGAGAAGCATTTAAGAAAGATTAAATTGTGATAGAAATAAACAAAACTGAATTCAAAAAGAACTTACAGGTGGTCTTTCTGGAGGCCAGTTGCAATAATTTCCCTCAAATGTGAAAATCCCCAATCAAAAATTAGAAATTGAAGTAAAAAAGCGCTGGGGATAGATAGATAGTAGTATTGTATTATTGCTTTGTTTTTCATTTCCAGCAACAACAGTACTTTGGCGAAAATTGTTCTCAAAAATGAAAAAGTTATTATTGTCAAAATTATGCAGTTGTAAAACATTTTTGGCACTTTATTAAAAAAATAAAAGAAAAAAATTAAAATTTATGGCTTCAATGTTTGGATGAAAACTTGCTGAATGTAAAAATTTGAATAGAAAGATTAAAGTTAAAGCTTATTTTGTATTTAATTCAATTTTGAACAATCAAACATTGAAAGTTAGAACTATCTAGTAAGTAAGAAGTACTATGCTTATGATCAAAAATATCGTACAATAATGATATGTATTAATAAATGAGCTGATAGATTAATGTTATTGTTTTTGGATATCAGAAGTAATTATTTTGATCGTTATCAATCATTCTTCTCATCTATTAATGATATTTCAATCAGGAGTGAATGGAAATAATTGGAGTAGAAATTTGAACTCATACTAATAATTTGTTTGAATTACAGAATGTGTTTGAATTAGAAGGACAGAAATTGAAATAGAAAGAATGAATGACACGAACAAAGAAAATAAGGTTACTTACTGATAGAACGATTTGAAATTTTGTAGTAATAATAATTTTTTTTTAAATTTTTTACTGAAATTATTTTTTTGTGGGAAATTTAATAGTACATACAATGTTAACATAAAAGCAGTATAAAAATGACAAATTATAATATTTCGTTTCAATTACAAAATGTGAAAATAAAATTTTTTAATGGATATTTTATTTTAAAAAATGCTGAAAATATGAAAAGGAGGGGAAGAGAGAGAGTTATAATAGCTGTTAAATTTTTTACTAAGATCTTATTAATTTTGTTTTTAGCTTTTTAATGCATTTTAAGCTTCCAAGCAAATTCGTTCTAATATTTTATTTGAGTAATTGCAATTCAAATTAAACATCCTTATTTCCTTTTTTTTGCATCATTTTATTTTCTAATTGAGATACTTCAATAATACTTGTTATGGTATCATTTGAGTTTAATTTTAATTTAATATTTTATTCAAATTGTAATTGTATATAAAAATTTGATGCTTTACGCATAGATTAGTATTTTATTTCATGACTTTTACATTATTAATAATTGAAAGAATTAATAAAGATGAAGTAAAGAGATATGAGGAAATAATCATGTTTCGAAAAACATATGAATAAAACAATTCTGCTTCGTAATTAATATTCATATATGGTATGGTATATGCATGAATGAATTTTATCATAGTTTATCTTCCATGTAGAAGTTATGATATTTATTTAAAAACTTTTCTATACGTATAAAATGTACAGTTTCTATAGCTTTTATCCTGCTTATAATATATGTGCAATATAGATTGAAGAGGTTATAAATGAAGCTTTATACTAGGAGAAGTTTAATTTTAT
>UYYF01000464.1:0-14577 GCA_900618365.1 Thelazia callipaeda
CGCTTTCTGGCGAGTGTCCAAAGAAGTTAGAGTAATATGCGTGCATGCGTGCATGCATACATACATACATACATACAGTGCTCTTCTCATTTTAAGCCTAACTTATCGAGCGTGAACTCTCAACCACACACGTCGGTACTCACACTGTTAAGACACGTTAAACACGGAGTAAGAGCCTGTAGTGATTTGATCTCCACATAGCATTATCAGTCTAATTCGTTACTTTTATGCACTAATATCAGTTAATAAAAATTACCGCAGTATTAAAAGTTTAGAGAGTGCTTATCATATTTCGTGTCACACAACGATATCTCTGATTGTAAGGCCTGCTAACCTAGGACCCCTTTAAGTGAGTAGTCATGGTTTTTTCAAAGTGATTTGAATGATACTATTGTGTTTAAAAAATAATCACATAATGTAAGGTGTTCAGTATTCTTCAAACCATCTCTTGCTGCTAATCATTTAGCTGCTCTCGCAAGGTCACGAATTGAAACAGTACAAGAGCATTATTTTTATCACTATTAGAGCTGTGAGCCCTTTTTTGTAATCTGATGAGAAATGCGGAAACTGTACACGATGGCAGACGAAATTCAATGCAGTATGAATTTTATACATGAATACAACATGTCTATACTTCATTACATCTAAGATACATGATTTCGCAAACAAAGCAGAATGAAGACATTTTCTACGAAGGCATTTGTAGATAGATACATGCAGAATGACAAATTCATTTAAGTATGTACTGTATGTGTTACGAAAATTAAACGAGTACTTGCGATGTGCTGCAGCAGCATTTCGATGTTGCGAGACAGCATTGCGGCATCTGTGTGGAGAGAAGTACCCTTTGAGTCTACAAGTTGTATCCTATTTCTGGTGCAAAGTGGTCTTACACATTACGCTAATCACAGAGTATGGAATGAAGTCAGAAAGACAACGCTGCTGCAAGTTAGACTGTTTAGAAGCAAAAAAAATTTTAATGAGAAGGAATAATCAGTCAAGTATTGTTGGAGAAAATACCAGCAGGTGATTCAATTTCTAATATTTCTGGATCTTTTTCTATGATTCTCGCCAGCAACTTCCCAATATAATCATGTAAATCACTAATTTTTGCATCTTTCTGTGCCAGTTCCAAACGTAGATCATTCATTTTGCTTAACAGTTGTTCACAAGAAAGAGTGTGTGCAATCTGAAATTAAAATACTAAAATATTGTAAAGCTTACTTAGCGCTGAATTATGTCGTGTTACATTATGCTTCACTAATTAGTGCATTGAATGAGTTCAAAATGCCCACAACTTTATATATATTGTTATCAGCAACAATATATATATTCATAACATACAGATGCGCGATCCAGACTGTTGGTAATAGTTGAGCTTGTTGAGCCAAAGCCAGATGATATGATGCTATGCGCGCGAGAAGCAACTGGAGATTCTAACCTTCCATGTCTCTCACAAGTTAACGAGTTAGATGACGAATTTCTATTCAGTGTTATCCAAGTACTTCTTGAATCGAACGACGTACTGTCATCTCCTACAGTGTTTTCTGATAGTATGTAATTTGGAACAAGTCTCTTTATTTGTTAGTTTTTGAGCAACTGGTAATAGTATGACTTTCTAAATTTTGACGACTAGTTTTCTTCTTACACCATGACAATCGATTCAATTATTATATAATATATATGTAAAAAAAAAGTGATGAAATCAAGTCAGCTGACCGAAAATTGGAACTGCAGCTGGAGGTGTTATCAGTCCATTCCGACTGAAGTCTACCATCGAGTTGCGGCCCGGCGATTTCGCAGGCGAGGGACATACTTCACATAAAGATGAACGACGATTAATAGCATTCAATGAGGGGTTTAAAAAGCTGCTCGTGTCTGAAGATGGGCCGAGATTCTTCTTTTTTACGTTTTGCACCTTACGTTTCAAAATGTCAAGTTTACCATGACCTGCAGAAAACTAGCAGTCTACTACCAAAAACTGTCATTATTAGTTTTCAAAATATTACAAAAGCAGTTCACAGTTATATTTTTACAGCAGCCGATTTTTCAGTGGCATTTCTTTACGATGTGCAAAATAGGCATCTGCAACGCGTATACCATTGTCTAAGCATTGAAAATACCCCTCAGATATGTTTATGCATAAAAAGTCAAGAAAGTAATTAAATGAATTTCATGCATTACTAAACAAATGCTCCCAAAGGTGAAAAAAATGCATTCTACAAAATTCTTCTAGTACTAGTTAATGCAGCGACACCTTTACTTGAGAATGCAGCCATAATTGAATAACACGTCTATTCACCCTTACAACACTCAGAGTTGCCAACTACAGACACCTCACTTCTTATTCAAATATAGAAATCAGTCACTCTTCAAGACATACGGTATTTGTTTACATAATAGTATTTCTATTTTTAAGCAAAAAATCATCAGCATACTACAGGTAATATCGTTCAAGTTTCAAAGAAGAGATAAAAGATGTTTGGATGAATCACTGCCTCTGGACATTAACCAGAAAAATTTTTCTTGTAGACAAGCTTTCTGTTTCATAGTTTCAAGACTAACTGCAAAACAGCACGCTCGTCTATAAATCTTGGCTAGCATTGCAAAATGTCAGAGCATTCTCCACAAATAAATTGTAATTACAAAATATCCATTTCAGATGCATTTGTGCTTCATCTCTTCCTAAATCTGATAAAATGTTTTATAGCACTATTTTGTAGAATAGTCGATGGTAAAGACCGAAAAACAACTAAAAATATTTCTTTGCACATTTTTGTACACTCCGAAAATTAACGCTAATCACAATGAATCCTTTACTATACTATGGAGCAGTAAATGGATCGAGCAACTAATTCCGGAAGACTTGTTCGAGAAATTACTCCAGAAACATCTATCTGATTTCGGAACTAATCTTTGCGACAGATTTAACTGAAGAGTTTCTTAAAGATGGCATTGCAACTAATTCACCCAAAGATTTAAGGTCAGAGCTGTGAGTTTCAAATTTAACGAAACTGAAGATTAAGTGACAAAACCCCCTTCCACGCTACTTTCTTCCCAATCCAATACCATTGTTCATAACCTTCGAAATTTTTTTTATTCACCTTCATACGATAAAACACCTTTATTGCGAATGAAATGCTGTAAACATGATAGTTAAATTGCTATAAAACACAAGGCACACAGGAGAATACAGAGCAACTCATAACTCATATAACATTGAGGATATGAGAGATAAATATACATCTACCACTCACAACAAAGCTACGTCACTCGTAATTCTATTACCACAAATTACATTGCAACTGAATGACCTTGAAAAGTTACTGATATCCGTACACGATTTTGTCGATAAGCTTTGGAATTTCAGCTGTTTTTCGTTTTCCATCACTTGTAACAAGAAAAAATGATCAACAAAACCCTAACAAATTGAACAAAATGAATACAAAGAATATACACATACTTCTAGAATATTTTCACTAGATAATGGATACCAGTCACTTTCCAAACTAATATAAAATACGAGATTTTCAGTTCCTAATCCCCAATATCTTCGTAAGAAAACATAAAAATCGTAATAAGTGAGTAGTAAGATATAAAACGATCTAAAATGCACACAAATGAATGCGCACAGATTTCACAAGTCTCAAATTTAAAATACTTCAGAGCAAGTACATTGCAATTCAAAACTTCATCTTTGACAAATTATAATTTTAAAAAACCGGCTTCTTATCAACTTCGCGAGCACAAAAATGGGTTTTCCTTTACAGTGATGACAGCTTTGCGGAAAGTGCAGATAATTCCTGTAGAAAAAAATGATATGCAGCCTTTTTCTTTAAAAACAGAAAATGAAACGAAAATTAATCTCATTGACAGTGACGACAGCCTTAAGAAAAGTGCAGCTTAGTCCTATACAACAATATATCTAAAACAGTGAGCAACCACTGTTAATACCACACATACACTATATGACTGATTTTCCCCGCACGTTTTTTACAGAACGCAGCTCAGTAATCCGATTCAAGTGATAATATCTATATCTTGAAATAATCCCTACATCTTCCTTTTTATCTTTCATAGGAAGACAAAGAAAATGATGCAACAAACCACTGAATTAAAGCGAAATAGCAAGACATACACAGCTAAAAGCTTGGGAATTGTAGTATTTTGATTGAAGGATCATTTGCTTATTTAAAACAATTTCAAAATCAAAACTTAATGATTCATGTTTTCTCATACGCGATATGACATAAGTTGAGCGAATACTTACATATTTTAGTTGTAATGTTACTTTTTAAAATTAATATTCAGATTTGCGAGTCTTTAATTTACCCATATTCAACCATTAACTTCCAAAATTGCAACAGCTCAATCTTATGTAACTGACTCTCCAGTTAAAAAACTCAAACTATTACTTTAAAAGTCTCAAGCTGGCATAAATCATAACTTGGATATTAATCGCCTTCAGATATCTCACCTGTGCATCCCCTTTGTCACGGTGAAAAGTAAAAGTTGGATACTTCCTATCGTGATATACTGATGTTCTCAGTACTTCTCGATGACCTTTCTGATAACAAGAGGTATTCGAAATATTTCTTAAGGACTCGTTAGTGATAACTGGCAATTTTCGTGTATTAGAGTGCAAAGAGTTCCGTGTTTCTTGAAATGAAAAACTAAATGATGGTAATGGTGAACGACTATAAGTGGAAGAAAAAGAACCACTTGTATCTTTTCTTAATGGCGTTCCTATAATTTTTCTTTCAGCGCTCAAAGATTTATTGACAACAAATGAAAAATCTGAAGGAGAGATTTTATGAACAGGACTCGGTACTTTGTTTGCATTTGTAAACTGATCCGTCGTCAGCAAATGCAATAACTCCTAAAAAAGAACAAGTGCGCAAATGAAATAAGGTAGTGAGTAATATAATTTAAAAGAAATTAGCAAAATCTATTACAGTAGAAAAATAAATAAAAAAACAAACAATCATTGGACTAAAAAATGTTAAAAAGTCAATATAGAGTAACGAAAACAGCCTCTTTATTTGCACAATGACCATTAATCACCCTCAAAACTTATATAACTCTATTACGTAATAAAGAAATACTTGTCTATCAGCTGTAACGACCCTGTGTGCTACTGCTTTTACTGTTAGATTCTTGTCATTTGTAGCAAAGAGTACATTTGCCGGCTTATTTTGATCTGAAAGAACACTTCCGTTTAAAAGCTTTCTTAAGATACTGAGTAAATATATTTTTAATTAGAACCATAACAAGCGTAAAAATGAAAGAAAAGCCTTCGATCGTAAATTAGGATTGCCCTATATATTTATTGAAAAAAGAGAATAAATAGAGTGAAGTAAATGAACATTTAGTTACTGATACACAAAAAGCATATATGAAATATCTTACATTTTTTGGTCATCAAGTACGCGCATTTTAAAATTACATCATCATTACTTCTACAGGCAAATTCTTCCATTCCATCGAAAGCCTAGTCAAAAATAAACCAAAAACTGCACTTGATGGTGTATAAGAAACAAAGATACATTAAATGATGGAATGCATTAAAATCGTGACTAAATACATGCACATATCAAATAACTAACGAATTTGAAGATATAACAAACCTCGAACATATCTTCTACATGCAAATACCTGCATGCACGTTTTACACATTGATGAAGATATGCGTTTGTTTTTATAGCCTTCGATCGTAGTTCGTTGCAACTCTATATATTTATTTCGAAAAAAAAGAGACTAAATGGAAGGAAGTAAATGGAAACTTCGCTACTGATAGAAAAGAGTATATACTACTAAAAATAAATGTATACAGTGGCAGTCTCTGATTTAACAACTGTAGTAGTATTTTATTGATTATAATAAATTTTGTCTTATTCTTTTGAAATCTTACCGCCTTTTTCAAGCCATCTAGTTCCCTTAACACTGTGTAAGGAATGACTGCATGATAATTTCCTGAAAATATTAAAAAAACCTAGCAAAGTATTCCTCACATAATTCTTTTTATACGATTTTCTTCTACAAAAAAAAGGAGTTTAATATGCCAGAAAACACACTATTAATGCAAGCTGGAAGTAACGATGTATCTTGAAGAAGACAGCTAGTATCGAACACAACAACTACTGTTACTCCAACATTACTCGATTCACAGACCGCACTGTTTGTGATAGAGAAATCCGGTAAGTTAGTCTATAAAATTGAAAACAATGGAAAGATAAAAAGCAAATAGAAAAGAGTAAGTGGTAACATAAAAATCACTCCAATGATTATGACCGCTAGGCCAAACTATTTCAAAAAATGAGCAATATGTGTCTGAGCTACTTTTTAAAATTAGCTTACTAATCAGAAAAAAATGAAACACTGTTGTTGATGGTACTATTCATCCTTTTTTTTAAATCATTAACCTGATCAGGATACAAGAAATTTTCCCGACGGTAAGCCTGTACTTCCTCGACTACAGCATCAACCTCCATAGGCTCAGACTCTTGAAGTCTCTCTACAAATGAATGAGATTATACACAAATCAAACCTATACAAACTATTGGTAAAGCAATATCTTAAATGAAAAAAGCTGATCAAAAAGTTATTATATACCTTAAAAATAACTCTCAACTTCAAAAATAAATACACAAGTAATGAACTAACTTAGATTGGGAGCAAAGCATCGATCTTCAAGCATGTATAATTCAGACAAACCACTCAAAAAAAAAATCGAAAGAATGAGAAATGCAATCCTACACTGTGATATATTATATCAATTGCTGATAACCAACCGTCCAACGGGAATTCATCTATCTCCATCATTTCTTCATCTAGGTGACTGATATTCATTGCACTTGAATGACTTAAACGTTGGAAACCATTTGATGCTTTTGCAGAGTCTGCTTTCCACGTATTTAGGCTTCAATGCACATTAAAGTCACTAATAATTTACCACCAGAACCGAGCTCAACAAACACACAATAAAATTTAACACAGAGAATCATGATTTATCACTAAATACATTTCTGTTTTGAAACTTCCTATTTCCTATGCACTTTTAATGTTCCAATACAAAGTTAAGACAAGAATGTCTATACATAAAATATCAAATAAAAGGATTTCAATTTCTTCCTTTATTAACTTTCCCACTGTGCAATAATCTGCAAAAAGTTGAATAACGATATTTCTGATCTGATTATAACTTCAAGTATTTGATATTTAAAAAAACAAATAATTACACCTTTCAATTAAAACAACCAATAAATTCAGTAAGTTCTGATAACAGAATTTAGTGAAGTAACCTAGACCACTTGCTAGTAACATTATTAAATACAAACTTGGAAACAACAGTTTCTCGCAAATTAATGTCAGGTCTATCTGCGTAACATCCTTCTTCCATACATTCCAGAAATGACTGATCAACACTCATGAGTTACAGTAACAATTAGAAAGGAATTAGGATTATCATCAAAGGTAGCCATAAACAAAATTAATCTTTACCTTTCCTCAGTATTTGTGTTACTCTGCTGTTTCATACTAAACTGCTGTAGCTGAAAATGAAATTGTGCACCATCAAAAACTGACATTTCCCAACTTGTCTCCTTTGTCTGCGCGTTAAAATAAAATGGTCTGAAAATAAAACTGTAAAAACTCATGGAAACAATTACTCCAATCCTATTCAATAAAGTGTATGATCAAGTACTGCATTCAAAATCTAACATATACCATTACATCCACATCACATCTGTCTCATACTACTTAATTCCATATATTATTTGGAATTTAGTAACACAAGCTCTAAAACTTCACCCTTAATTATGTCCTAAAAACAATGCAAGAATATGCGAACTTTCTATTACACGTCATCTGCACTTTATGTTCTACGGAGTTATAACGTAAGTAATGGCAAGTTTCTCGAAAAAATATTGGCTGCATGGCATTTCTGAGAAAGGCATATTTAGAGATTAATTTAACTTCCAACATCTGTAAATAGAAACTGCATGCTGCAAACACAGTTGTAAGACAATAATTTTTTATTAGTTTTCCACAAAAACTGATCTAAGTCACAAAGAGTTGTTCCCTTTCCGAGTAAAATGCTGTTCATGATTTCGGTAATGTCATCACTTGAATTTCTTTTCTCTGAATCCTGCCCACATCAATTAAAAACAGATGTGAAGCAGATAATGAGAATGATCCCATCAAAAGTATATTAACCCATAAATTTCCGTTTGCTTCACGAATTCGCCCTTTTTTTTGGAAATTTTGAAAATCTTATTAATTCTTGAAAATCTTATTAATTCTTGAAAATCTTATTAATTCTTGAAAATATTAATGATCCTATACTAATGATCCTATGGATCATTAATATTTTCAAAAAATAAAAAGATCGGGAAATGCATACATCAATGTCTTATATATATTCAATTACCTAGGTGATTTTCTTGACATCTCAGGTTATACGCAATAAAATTATAAGCTTGAAAAACTATAATTGGAAAGTTATAAATAAATGAAAAATCCATGCACAACTCATATGAAAAAAGAAGAAATACTTCAAGAAGTAACATGAAACTAACAAATCGGTTACTGTATTCACGCTAATTGAAACCGTCACAGCTCACATCCAAACTCAACATTTTTCGATGGCGTTTCACATTCCTTATCTCTTGGAGCTATATAATAATGATGTATTTTAAGTTATGTTCACATCACCAAGTATTCCTACACCTTACTTAGAATGCTTACGTAACTTTACTCTCTGATTCCTGTAACGACTAAATTTAGCACTGAACCCTCTGCTTGTACAATGCTAGCCCAAAACCAATTATGATTCCTTCGTGCATCGATGGTTCCATGGTTCCCTTTTTATTTTGTTGACAAATAATTTCATGGTTATTGTGCAATTCATGCATCTCACCATTTTCTATGATTACTCGATCATTCTTCTTAATCAAATTTTATCTATGCAGTTTTATCCCTCTACTTTTTATAGTTTCGTTCCCAGAGACAAGCTCTTTATCATATTGTATGTTTTACATTTGCTGCAGTAAAAAATCGAAATAATGGCTTATTACATGGATAATAAATTACGCTCACTTAGTGCTGCACAACTTCGTAAGTTTTTCTATAGCTTTTTTGACTTGGAGCTTTATTCCAGAGACTTAGAACAAATTTCTTTTTAGTAATAGAAAGTCATATTGTTCTAGAATAGACTCTGATTTTTACTAAGTATTACTACTGCTTGCTGGTAAACCTGTATAATTCACCGAATATTTCATATTGTCTCTCATGTGTAAATTTCTTAAATTATACTGACTTCATGCTCTTTCACCTTGAAGAATGTAGTAGTTTCGTGATATGGTTTGCATCTAAGTCAGAAAACATTGCAATTTTTTTTAAGTGTTTCGCAAATCGTTTTTAGATTTGCTATTAAATTAGTAATTGAAAGCAGTGAAAATTCAGTTAAACTGTAGTTTAAAGTTATTATTGGATTGTTTGTTGTTTGTCAGTCAAAGGCTCAACATAACACTGTTATTCATTCATACCACAAGTCTCGAAAGGAAATAAATAAATATTACAACATACCTTTTTTTATTGCAGAGCAAAAGAGGGAAAGCACTTCTTTGCAGCTGCTTCATGTTCAACAGCAAATTAGCGATTTAGCTTACGGAAATTATCGAATTTATGCTGATGCTGGCAGTACCACGGAACGATGCCGGAAAATGGGCAGTTGACAAAATATGCTGCTTGTTTGATAATATAGGCAGTCGGAATTTTTCCCATATAGAAAACTTTAAGCTCAAGGAAAATTTTTACTTGCTTAACTGTGTAATCGTTTTTGAACCAGCACAGAAAATACCCATAAAAACAAAATTTCTTCTGCTAAGATTTTTTTTTTAGTTCGGAGAATCAACTGATTTAGTTGATGATATCGAGAAAGAGATTGGTTTAGTTCGGAAAGCTATGGAGCAGTTCAGTTCCAGAAGTGATGACATATCATATGAATTTTGTTGTCTGAAACTCACTGAAAGTAAAGGTTCACAACTTTGGGACGTGATAAGTTTACCAACGGTAAGTTTACAGTGTTGTTCTTCGTATTGTAACTTGCAAATTTGGTTATTTTTAAAAAGTCCAGGTTCATTATGCTTCTCATCAAGGTTTTGGAAATTATTTGGTAAACAGTCATAGACTTAAAATATGTTGCTTATTTGATAATATAGGCAGTCGGAATTTTTCCTATATAGAAAAACTATTTTTTTGGGCTTCATTTGCTATTTTCTTTTATCAGAAACGAGCTGTGTAATATTCGTCTATTCTTTAAATTTTATGGTTTCTCATACACTTTATTTTTTTAGCGTATGGATATGTGTATTCGGGCTGGTTATTATGACATGGCTTATTCATTAACCAATTACGGAGCACAGTTGCAAACACATGGATTAACAGGAAATCCTATACTTAAGGTTTTTGAAAAACTGCTATAAAATGGATTTGTAAATTCTTAAGGCATTAATATATAATCCTAAAAATTAAAACCACTGATCAAAATATTCTAGATATTTGGAATTTGGTGCAAAATTTATTTTCTTATATTTTAATAATGTTACGACTTATAAGTTTAACTGCATAAAGCTTTGGTCAAAATTGTAAGCTGTAAAAATTTTTGCTAAAAATAAGCATTATCATCTTTGAGACTGCTGGTTACTATTTTTACGGACGTACTATTTTCGTTGTCAAATTTACCAACATCAAAGTTATTGTAATCTTCATACGGGTTGCTCGTTTCCAGAAAGTTGCTGATAAATTAATTGCTGCTCGATATCAGTTACTCGATGAACTCTTCAATAGATTTGCCGGACCTATTGAATTGGCAAAAAGCATTCAAATTGTTAATAACATTCGGAAGATTCCATATCTATCATCAACACAATTGCACCTTGCAATTTTGCAATATCGTGATGCTTACCTCGAAAAACAACTCATAGATGTCAGGGTCAGTTATTTTTTTGAAAATGCAGAAACTTATTATTTGGAAGAAAAAAGCTTGTCAAGAACTAAGCATGAAGATTTTATCCGTACTATCTATTCAACGACATCATAATATATAAATTCACTGCGTAATTAGAATATTATCATGATCAAAAAAATTTCATTAAAATAGTAGTTAGCTCATTAATATATTAAGAAGAGATTAATATTAACAACCTCAATTTTTGATTCATGGAAACGCTTTGTCGTTTGTCATTTATTATCCCAGAAATTCCATGCCATTTAAAAATGCTACACCTTACTTTATATGTAGTCGCAGTCCGACTTTATCCTTAAAATCGTTGAAATCTATCGTGATTATATGTATGACACTATGGTTTTATATTTGGCTGTTTTTCCAGAAAATGAAATAACCAGACGAGATGTAAGTATTTTAATACTGTTTAATCTAAGCAATTCTATTTTCTTCTGTGATATCATAGTTTGAAAATATAGATTATTACTTGGGTTCAAATATTTTGAATTGAAATCAAATGTTTCTAGTCATCGACAGATCCTCGATGGGATATTTGGCAAACAGCTGGTCCATCTGCTGTGCTGACAGAATGGGTAATTCATAATCTAAACACAATGTTTAGTTATATAAAGTAAGTTAGAAACTATTTTTGCCAAAATTTAAATATGTGCCGATGTGAAAACCAAATTATATCAGGAATATGGGACATGAAACACATATCGATAGTGGTGTTTTGATTAGAAAGTTAATGAGTTTTGCATTGTCATTTGGTCGGATGGGAATGGATTTCCGACCTTTGATTACATCGGTTCTCGAAGAAATTATTGCAGAAAAATTCTCTTTGAGAGTTAGAACCGCTGCAAAGGAGTGAGTTTTTATTCTGAAGCTTTAAATACAGCAGGATTTGATTTCATTGGTGGCATGCTTATTACCATTCTGAGACACTTTCCAAAAAGTTTGTTCACCAATGTTTCATGGAAAAAGAATTGATATAAATGTTTTAAGTGCTAACTCATATTTGGCATACAAGATGTATTTATTTTTTGATATTTTAGATCATATTTTAGACTAACGCAAAATAAATTGATTAGGATCAACGATAAAATACCGGATCCTTCGTTTTCTTTTGTTAATCAGTCGAGTGCGCAACCTTCGGCTCCTTCAGTACTTGCATATTGGGATGATTTATGTGTTTATGGTAATTCTTTAATTGATGCTTTGAACGATTTACGAAGTGGTTTATCACCAGTACAAGTAAGTGTTATTTCAGTATGAAACTGCTGTAAATATGGACTATCGATGTTTCTAATCAAAATATATTCATTTTCAGATTAATGCTGTTGTCAACGCGTTAGAAAATTCATTGAAAATGGTTGTTTGTTGGTTATGCGAAATGGAGAAACGAGTCGAAAAAATTGTAAAATTGATTCAGTTTTTATAAATTGAGTTTCTGAATGCTAGTAACAAAAACGTTAGAAGAATATCAAAACTGCATTTATGTTTCAAATTTTCAATGTTGGGTTGATCGAAAATCAAGTGTGAGAAAATTGGAATTGAGTTATTTTTACTGCATTATACTTATAATCATTTTCGAAGAAAAGCTTCAGTTTGTCCTTGATAATCGATCTGTCATAGATTCATTATAGTTCGTCGAAAGGGCTGTTAAATTATTGGCTGTGTATTTTATTCCACATTTGAACAGCTGTTTGTTGACTTTATATCCATACGAAAAATGTTGCAGACCATTCTACCAAATCATCTATTCTTTGGAACAATATGTAAATTAATTAATTTTGTTATCTTTATAGATTTGATTTCTGATGGCTTTCGGAGTTGCAATACTTCATTGAAATTATAATAGATAATATTGTGCAGGTTTTCGTAATTTGCGTGTTCGTAATGGGTATTCAGATATTGATGTAGCAGCATGTTATTTATTTCCACTTCTTTTGTATCCCTGACATCATTCCTTCATCTTCTGTTTTGACTTGGAAAAGTCTAAATTATTATTCTTGTCATGCGTGTAGCTTCTGTTATATGTAACGAAATCAGATATTTTGCAGGAAAGACAGTGTGCGCTTCAAATTTCAAAAATATGTGAAGATTGTCCAGACTGCTTGGTAACTAGAAATTTTCTGCAATTTGGACAAGAGGGACATGTAATTCTTAGATATGATGAAGCAATTCCAGCTTCTCCAAGTAAGAGCAGGAAACATAGTGAAGTAAGTAGTGATTCGAGTCCGATAATTTTTAGTTATTATTTTGTTTTTTAAAATAATATTTGTGAAGAAATACTGGATGATCAGTCACGTGAAAAGTACCATTTGTTACTTGAATTGCGCACTGAGTTTCATTTTGCTAAGAAAATTGCTTTAATAATTTGAAATCAATAGTTTGGTTGATGTTTCGTACTCTGCTCAAATACATAATAAGTTATTACAGGAACTAAATATATCTCTGAATGATGACTTCACACCAAACATCGAAAAAAATGGAGACCAGTTCCTCAAAGAAAAGCATTCTGTGGTAACCCGCAAAATCGAAGAAAATTTATCCTAGTCACTGATATCATGATGCAAATTAATGCAATAATTTCTGGAGCAAAGCGGAAGCTCTTGGTGTGTAAAGTCTGTCACATTGCTTGCTGTTACTACTAACATGTTATATATTGACTGGGCTGATTCGATATATGTAGGAAGTATATGCCTTATATGAGTGTTCTTTCGAAAATACTTGTTAAGTACTTTAATACTAAACTTTTTAATTCATTCACATTTAAATCTTTTATATTTATGTAGAAGCCTACAGTGATTTTATGAACAAGATAGACTTCTTCTAAATGATTTTGAAATTCGTATTTAAATTGCCAGTCGTAGTTGAGGAGATTTAACCCTTAGGCTTTAATTTGCTGTTATTTTTCCTATCAAACTATTTGGTATGCAAAATTTTAAAAACTTTCGGTCCGTTGTCAATTTTACTTGTAGTTGTCCCGTCTTGATAATATTTCGAATACTTTATGTTCAGAACAAGAAATTTTTTCATCTTTATTATATGACGTATATGACGTAGTCGAAAAGTATATGACGTAAATAGTCGAAAAGTCGGTGTCAGATAGTCATTAACGACATATTTAAAAAACTATCGAAAAAGGTGCATTGTTACATTTAGCTGTGAATGTGCGTAAATCATACATTTTTTAGCTATGATGACCAACAATTGTTGTGTCCATATTGTCGATCGGAAAGCACAGGGGTTATGCTAGGTTAACCATAAGATTTTTGAGGCAGCAAAAAATTGCTTTATGTTGTTCTGTGGATGTTGTTTGTTAGTATGTCGCGAGCAGCTGTTTCATCTGAGGTTTTATATGAAATTTGTACCAAAAACAGCTGTGAATCAGTAAGTATAATGTCTAAAACCGATTTCAAATGATAATTTCTTCCAAAAAAAATTGCTAGTGGGCTCCTCGTGAATTGATTTGTTATGAGATTGTAGTGATGCTGGGGCATAATATAGTTATTCACTGCGTCGATGCAAGTATCCTAGCAGTTACTTGAACAACTAACTGTTAATGA
>UYYF01000465.1:0-14537 GCA_900618365.1 Thelazia callipaeda
CTAATTTACTTTAAATAGTACATCTTTTTTTAACATTTTGTCACTAAACTAATCGAAATTTGTTTGCTTTAAAAGTAGTAAAATTGTATTTCAAAATTCATAAGTAATTAAAAATCTATTTTAAAAACTACAAAATTTATCAATAATTTTAATTCAACATCCAGAATTTATTGATTGCCACTGAAAGTGTCTCCTGCTGCATTATTGTGGGACTTGGACCTTTCATCAACAATTCCATTTACCGGAAAATATTCATGCACATTTGTTGGTGCAATATTGGATGAATGTGCAGTTGCGTCGCCCGCCTCTGCATTATTACCTGCGATAAATGGTACTCTGCAAGCAATTACGATCAATATCGCAAATCGTAAGTTTTCATCATATTTGAATGCTAAATTTTAAAAATTGACAGCTAAAATTCAATTCTAAAATTACAAAAGTTTTAATTAAGCTCATAAACTTAATTAGAATTACTGTCATTTTAAAAGTAATTCAAAAACATTAAAGTAATTTTTTTCAACAGTAATTAATCTAAATGAATTACATCGAACAAACAATTCAAACAAATAAAATTTATTGATTCATAGGTTATTGATTCCATCAATTACTTTATACTTTTGTTCGATACAATCAAAATTAATTTATTTTTCACGCTTAACATTCATATTCATCAAAAGTCATTATTAACCCAGTCAATAGCTGATTGCGGTATTTGCTTAATGCAGCGCTGAAACCATGATCTGAGATACCAAACATAGGCGAATTTGCGCGTGTATTCCAAACGTAAGGAACGCTGAACGACGGATCTACTAGTGGTGTGTTGAATCCGTAAGGAAAACGTGAAAGAGGCGTTCCTTGGCATCCAGAAGCACTAAATAAAGGTAAGGTGCAATACCGACAAATTTTATTACATGAAATAAATGCTACCGGAAATAATTTACACGGGATCAATTTTGAATTTACTTCATGTAGCATATTATTATTTACTAACTCTACCTTGTTTGCAAGATAGTATTATAATGTTTTGTGCTGACACCTAATGCTGACCCTGTGTCACTGCATAACGCTAAAACGATTGAATGAATCAAACTTAAATGTCTCACTTTGAAAGTGGTTTACTTATACGCTTTCCGTTTGCGTCAGAAACCTCAAATGCATCCATATCAAATCCCATAGATGCCAATATTTCACGTGTACTTGTCGTGTAGAAATCATTGTATGGATAGTAATAGGGATCACTGAATTTTGATCTAGAAATATTAACTTTGTTATCACATTTTAGCTTATAGAATTAAGTGAATGAAAAATAATAGAAAGTGCGTGTAAAAGATAAATGATAGTCAACTTTAAACCTTGTAATAATTAAGAATTACTTTTCGCTCACACTATAAAACTTCCGAAGTTAAAAATAAGCAAAAGTAATCTGAAAAAGATTGCATTTTTCAATGTCAAAAGTTTTCCGAAGAAAAACCTTGCCACGAGAAACAATTTTTGAAGCAATTTTGCAGATTAAAAAACTTCTGTATACTGCTGACTGATTTATGATTTACTTAAATTTCTTCTACTTATTCTTAAAAAAGTGATCATCGCAAAGTGAATCTTAAAGAAGATTCCACATTAATTTCGAACAGTATCAGAATCAATTTAACTCTTTAGGCTTAAGAGTTTTTTCTGTGAAGATATCAGTTCAATCTACTTCCCAGCTCAAATGTATCTAAAATTACTTTTTACTAATTTGAATTACTTTTGAAAAGGCTAAAAAGATTAATTCTGAACAGCATCAGGATCAATTTCATTAAACCATACTTGCACAAAATTAATTAATTAGTTTTAACTGCTAGATAATAGCTACGTATTGCTAGATATTAGTTTTAATTAATTAATTAGTTGATTTATCTTGGCAAGATTATAATTGATTGCTAGATAATAAATAAGAAGACTTGATTAACTTTAAGTTAACAGGAAAATTTCGCATTTTGATGAGTAATAAATAATACCTGTAGTCGTATGGGTTCAGTCTAGTGCTCTGAAATACCAGACAGTGCTGAATCAAAACTTCAATTGATGAACAAAAGGTACAGTAACAATCTTTTAAACGCTTTTTATTCAATTATTAGACGTAAAGAATTCATTTTATTATTTTTAATAAATTTGTTATTTGGCTTTTACACAAAATTCCAAACTTGGCAAAACTTTCTCTCCTAGTGTTTTACACTTGCTAACAGATAGTTATAAATTAAATTAGCAAAATCAGATAATTATAAATTAAATTTATCGATTTATGATTGATTGATTTGAAGAACAGTTTTAAACCTCAAAGCCGAAATTTCTGAAACGATTGCATTTGTTGTTAACTGCTGGTCCTCCTCCAATTTGATGCATTGCGAACTGTGGCATCAGAAAACGGTTTTCTATAAATAGAAAAATATATTTATATATAAATCTTAATTCGACATAATTAATCTAATCAACAACTTTAATTATTAAAGATATAAAATGCTATTATGACAAGAAGTTAAATAAAGTAAAAACAGCTTTAATATGAAATAAATATTTGCTTTTTCATTTCAGATATTTTTTGAGTAAACTTAATTCATTCAAATAAATTTTCACCTTTTCAAAATGCTTCATTTGTTATTTTTTCCCATTTATTATTTAATAAATACTTTTTAAATTTTATTTTTTTCATATAAAAGCAAATTTGTTCAAGCATTTACAACAACTCAAAAATTCAAATTTAATTACGAAGAGCGGCTCTCGATGCATATGTTGGTCGATATGTCCCGTTAATAATAGATAATTCCATCAACTGTTTGCGCTTCAATTCGTCTTCACCATCCGGCTGAAGAGTCATTTTGATCTTCGATAGATTATGCAGATTTTTCAACTCGTAGTTATGAGCTTTTAATATTAAACATAGAAAAGTTGCAAAATAAAGTTGTTAACTCAGTTATTACCATGAAATACCACGAGAAATTTTGGATGAAAACACAAAACAAGAAATTTCAAACTTATTGTAGATTAGAAAAACAAATGAATCGATTTCAAAAAGTAAAAACTGTTTTAACTTCCAAAAATAAAACTTACAGGTGGAATAAGTAAGAAGCGAATGAATTCTACGGCACGTTTTATTTTTCGCTTGGCCATCTCTTCAAAATCTTCACACTGGATCAAAACATGCAAGTCTTCCTTACTATTTTGGTCCACATTGTTGCATCGTTGAGTGCCATTCTGAAATATCAATTATCAAAAGTTGAATTATTCAGCAATTTATATATCATATTAAGTAATTCAGTTTTAATTAATTGATTACTTGTTATTTCTGTTTTGAAGAAATTAGTTTTCACATTCATCTCCGCATTTCCACAAATTAATTGTTGAATGATCGTAAAAGTTTGATGAAAATGAATTAATTTATGAACAAAGAAATTTATTCCAATTCTTACTAATATTTGAAAAAAAAAAGCTAACATTACGAATGGAACCACGTCCACGAATCATAATGCGACATCCAGATTCCTCTTCCAAATGTTTAGCGGTCAGTCCACGTGGACCCAGAATACGTCCCACAAAGTTGTACTTTAAATCGTATCAGATTATATCAAAATAATAATCGTAACAATTATTCAACTCGATCAATAATTTCATTAGATGACATTCATGGTACTAACAATAATAATAATAATAATTAGGTAATTAATAAAAGTTCACTTACTCTGCTTAACTTTTCTAAATGCACAGAATTCATTTGTTTTTTCATTATAATGACTGATCAAAGAATAATTGAACTTTTATATCACTATTAGTTAATCAATTAATTTGTAATTATCACTTATCTTCATCGCATACAATTTCCTGTAGTGTTTAGTTAGCTGAAATTTGCATATCATTAGTATACGTCTTTTGACATACATACTGAGAGAAGCGCTAACTTTAGGGAATTCATTCACGGGAATGAACACTTTCTCCTGAAGGGTCACTTTTTTCAGATTCACAGTAGCGTTTGTAGTCCCTTTCGTGGTTGCTTCCTGGTCTGTATTTTTTTTCCCCTTGTCATATTTCAGCATAATTTCTCGGTTTTTCATCGTTTCGTCCAGCGCTTTGCAAATCTTGGTAATTTCTAAACAACGGAATTCACAAAGAAAGAGATCTTTTGAATTTTTTTGATTATAAATCAAATATACATACCGTTGTTAACAAGATGGATGACATGCTTGAACTGAAAGAAGTGTGGCAATGCCATAAAGTCCCGAACTTCGTCTAGAAGTTGCGTCAAATATTCGACACTTACCTAAATATCCAAATAATTATTACCAAAAGAAGTAAAACTTTTATAATTTTTCGAATTGATCAGTTGAAATTGATCAATATTGATCTAATTTATTTTTATTTTCCATCACCTGATCTAATCTATTTTTCATTGCCTGAACTCTGTGCTCCAAATTTCTTTTATTCTGCAGTTAATTTAAATGATTTAAATTCGCATTAAATATTTCGACAGTTGTGAGAGGGATGACAAAATTCTGTTTTGTAATTAAATAATTCATAATTTTAATGAACCAAAAATAATAAAAGTTAGCAGTGGCTAAAATTTACATATCATCAGTATTATATACAAACTGGACTGCTACTCAATATTTACTGCTATTAAGAGACTAACTTTTCTAGTATGATGATGGAAATAGAGAGCGGAGTTGGGTGTAGCTTTCAATCTCGATGAATCCCGAACATTAGCATGATTCTTGCCACTCTCTCGAGAGGCATCACCACACCCATCATTGACTACTGCTACAGTTTCCTTTGTATTCTCACGTTTCCTCTTTTGTTTCTTATCACCGTCATCAGCTCTACCTGCTACTGTAGAAGCAGAAATTTTTGGAGCAAGAGAAATTACATTCTCTTTCGCTGAAAAGTGTTTAAATTCTGATTCAATAAACTCTCTACAACTAAAATCTTTAAGTTAAAACTCGCAAAAACTTTATCATTAAAAGTGAGTACGGAATTCTGAAATTTCTTCTAAAGTTCTGTTTTTAATAACAACTTCATCTCTTAATTTCCAGAAGGTAAAACAGTCTATGTAAAGGTCTATAAAATTAACAACCGTTTAGTTGTTCAAAATCCATATCTCCAAGATCTTCGATCGTGTTGTTTGGTTTGAAGTCACTCTGAATTTTGTATTTTATACAGTTAACTTCACTGAGGCTTATTTGCTTCAATTTTAAAAATTTGTAAAAAATAAAGACTTGAACTCAAATTCCTTAGTGCGAAAGAATCACTCAACTGCATATTTTCAAAATTATATGAATCATAAGGTACTTACCATGATAGTTTTTCAAATTGATCAGCAATAATCGCAATCAACAACGAAGCCGATGAAGATTGAAAAGCTGAATAATGTTAATGATGCGAAAATTTGCATAAGTCATTATCAAAAGATCTTTTGTTGCACTTTACTTGTAGCTTAAAACTGTACTCAAAAAAGAGTCTTATTTCAGTTCTTCAAATTCAAAAACTACTTGCAATGGTGTATTTGGATATACGTTAAGCTTAACTACCTATAATTTGCTTGATTGTAACTTAGCTGATTTTGCTTGCACAAAGAATTTTCGGATCATATTATATATTCAGATAAATTATGGGTCTAATTCATGAATACTCTATGCAAGCTAAATGATATTCTGTCACTAAAAATCTTCTTTATGAAAGAATATCCTTCTCACTCTTCAAAAAACTGAAAATAGCTCGAAATGCAAAAGTACTGAAAATTTTCTATTTTTAAAGTATTGTCAATTAAATTATCCCCTCTGATGTGCAAATCACAACTGTCATCGGTAATAAATAATAGCATACGCTCTAACATATTTTCATTCATCTTCATGAATCTGTCGAAATTATTACGACAGTACAGACATACTACTCAGATAATAACTTATCTCAATCAGTTGCACACGTGAAAAAAAACCTCGCAAAGCCATTATCTCCTGGAAAAGCCTCCAAAAACCCCGGAATCTAGAACCCCCTAAAGCTATTATCACCTGAAGAAGCAAGCAGAGAATGCAACCGCCGGTCACAAAAGCTTGAGTGAACAATGACTTCGACGTGCTTTGTTGCACAATTTGAGGAACTGTTGCAGTTTATGCAAATTTTTTGGTCTTTTTTTAACACACTATTTCGTGACAGTGAAACAAACAAATTTTCTATGTCTTAACAAAGCATATGCAAAACTCATTACATTGCTTTGCACTTTACATTGTGCACTTAAGTGTCATTTATGCAAATTTTTAGGTAACTTTTGAGAGATAAAATTAAGTGTTAAAACTATTATAATACAGTAATCATTCATCATTAGCATTTATGCGATAGCAGCAATGTTTGATGATTATTACTACTAAAATTTGAATACGAGGTGCAATGTTCAATATTTAATAAGAATTTGACTATCAAAACGATTTGAATTCAATATTTGAATTAAAAGTTCGATCTTATACTAAAATATTCAAATTAGAAAAAAATTACGCGTTTTGAGGACTATTCTTAAAATAAACTAAAAATTATAGTTTGGAAAATGAAAAAAACAAAATTAATGTAATTGCTAAAGCATTTAAAGATAACTTTGTGATAATTATCTGATGAAAATTAGCATAATCGATTTTACATTTTATGCAAGAAATTGTCTGATATACGTAATGGAACGCTTGTAAATACAATTTACGTCATTATTTCAGTAATTTTTAAATGCTTTCAGAATTAAATTATACAACGCGTTTGCTATAAGTGAAACTTTTTATAGTCGAATTACTTTACACCACAAGAACGCGGCATAAATGTCCTTAAGAATAAGATTTCTGGAAAATATCGGGAGAACACTAGTATTATCTCATATTAATCGATAAACCCGTTTAAATACTTATGTCAGAAGAAATTTCACCGCTCTTTCTGAAACAACTTCATTTTTCGGACACTGGTCATGAAAGCTAGATTGCTTTCGTTGGCTACTTGAAATAGACCTGAGATTTCTGAAATCCCTAAATTTATTAAATTTTTATCATACACATTATTTACCAGATATATTCATTGACTTTTAAAATTTGTTTTAACTACTTTTAAAGTGTCCGCATCAACATGTTTTTATTCAAATCTGCGTGATTAAAAAAAGTCACGTGAAATTTGTGTAAATCAAAAATTCTCACATGAAACCATCGTACTAGCGGCAATATTTTGGAGGGGTGGCGCCAATTGTAGCGAAATATATTATATTTTAAAAAATGCTTCAGTTTCTTGACAGGCTGCTTGTTGGATTTGTTACAGACTAAGTTCATCGTAATATTTGTATGTTTAGAAAAAAATTTTCAAGGCGATGTTGTACGTTTTCTACGCTACAAAAAATAGTCAGACGTCTCGAGTCAATTTTTATTTACTTTCGTTTTAATTCTTACTAACGGTATAAACTGCCTATTGTTTCCAGTATGAACAGAAAGCCAATTTTGGAAAGATCACGTGAGATGACAGAACTTAGATGACGCAATGTATAACCTGAGCTGATTTAGAACTATTCTGAAAGAATTGGTTATGTATAGGATCTAACTTCTTTAATTTTATAATTTCATTTTTTTCAGTGAGATGTTTTGAATAGCAATGTTTTTCCATATTAATCGTGAAGAAAATGTATAGTACCTGGTCTTGCAAGTACTGTACACTTATTAACAGCGATTCGGATGTATATTGCGCTTCTTGTGGCTTACGAAATTCGAATACATCAAATAGTTTATTTTCTCGTTTAAAACAGAGTGAGCTCTTAAAATTACCGAGTAAGTCTATACTTCTGCTGTTTGTTTAAGATAACTGAAGTTCAGTTCGTGCTAAAGAATTTACTTCTGAAAGTTACTTGAATTTGGTGTTAAGATACCAAGTTTTTAAACATATTTCATTTACAGATATTCAGAGATCATTGTCATTGCAGAGGTTTCACTGAATAGGGCGTTAAATGTTATTGATTCGACACTGGTTGACCTTGGTATATTGCCTGGGGTTTCCCGATCAAGAAGATCGCAATCTTCAGTTTCTCTAAGCAGAAGTAATGTGCAGTCACATTTTCTTCCTACAAAGGTCTAGTGAAACATTGCAAGAAATTAAAATGATTTGTTCGAAAATTTTCAAGTGTTTGCACCAGAAAGGCTCTGTTAGCAACATTAGTAACATTATTATTATTATTTTCTAAGTTATACAGAAACCTAAACAATAGAGGGACGTAAAATTTAGACTATCAATTATCACTTATTAGATTATAAATAAAAATTACTTTTTTGTTATCAATTTTAGGTTGAGTCTTTGGTATTGCCGATTCATGTGGTCTCAACATCATCATTCCAATTATTGCAAAACGATGAAGAAGCTGCTGCCTCTGAATATGACCGAATAATTACATTCTGCAAGTAAAGTTGGCTTGTAATTTTTTTTTCGTTAATATTTAGGTTTCTTAGAATTACAAAATATCTAGGTTTGTTAGAGATGAAAAAATACGAAGAATTAGTATTACCAAACCAGAACGCCAAAATAATTTAGTATTGTTTCTGTTCTTTTCTCATATACTGAGGTAGAAATGGTTTTCAGAGAAAATAACATGCCCTTTATTGACGACAGTTTCCCTCATTCAAAACGATCTATAGGTAAGTTTACTCGTGAGGGAAGACCGGATGGTAGCATACTAAATGTTGATAACTTAATTTGGCTTCGACCTCAAAATATTTATACAAAAGATGGGAAAAACTATCGGTGGTCCATATTTTTAGATCCAAAGCCCTCAGATATTGAACAAGGTTGGTTTTCTGTGCATAGTTTTTCATTTTTTATTTTTACATTGTTTTTCGCATATAACCTTAAACGGTTCTATGAAAATTTTCCAAGTTTGTGTGCTATGTAAATTTGTATATTATTAAAATTTAACCATTTTTCATCGAGTAATCAACTTCTAGCACTACATCTAATTCATTTTTCTAACTAAAATAACAATTAAATTCTGCACTTCTGTATTAAGTTTTAAATTATTTTTTTGTGCGTTTTGGAGATAGATTCTATCTACGTTCATTTACGTGTATAGAAAACAGTGTAAAATTATATGTTCTTTCTGATAATTAAATTGAAATATGCGGTACATATATCTAATTTACTAATATTTCAAATTAGTGAGTAATTGTCCTACTTCAGGTTGCCTGGGAAATTGTTGGTTTTTGTCAGCTTTAGCAGTCATCGCAGAAAGGCCAGACATTTTAGATCAAATTGTCCTTACCAAAAATTATAACCCATGGGGGATTTATTTAATACGGTAAATCATCATTTCATAGTTTATATTTAATTTATTGCAATGATTTGATTTCATTAGTACATTCGTGTACATTCATTGCTAGTTTTAGCTTGTGCATAAATGGACATTGGCAAGTTGTTCTTGTGGATGATTTTTTTCCATGTTATCCTCAAACGCATGGACTTGCATTTGCTGTAGGCCGACGCAATCAGGTTTCATGCTTACTTTTCCAAGTTTTCAATTCTTTTTGTGAAATTATAATTTTGCCCCAACTTATGCGCAGATTTGTTGATGTATGCAAATCCGGTATCCGTGATTTTATTTACTCTATTGCATGGTTTCATATTATCGCAATAATTCTTGTTGTATTCTCTACATATTCTTATAGCTTTGGGTATCTTTGATCGAAAAAGCACTCGCAAAAATATTTGGCTGCTATGCAAAATTACCTGCCGGACGTACGTTAGAAGGCTTAGCAATTCTTACTGGTGCGCCTTGCATAGTAATTGATTTGGAAAGTTCTGCTGACTATGATCTCGTTTGGGCTCGTCTTTTAAGTATGAGGTCAGAAACTTTGTTTCAATTAGAAGTAAAAGGAATAAAATTTTCATCCAATCAGTTACATGATATCTCTCAATACTTGAAAAATGTTTGTGTTCTGACCAGCAATACTTCTCTTGAAGAGATTAGTTTTCTTTTCATAATATTTTTTTTTTTTGAATCTTTTTATTCATTACTGAAAATGTCGATGGGTTTCAGAGAAGCTGGTTTTATTATGGGTTGCAGTTGCGGTGGGGGAAAACGCCATGTAGATGAAGCTGAGTTCAGAAGTGTAGGTCTCCAAATACGTCATGCTTACTCTTTGTTGGATGTTAAAGAATATAAGAATCAAAGGTTTTCACATTTGTTTTTGCTTTACAATTTTAAGAGTCTCAAGTACTGTAATTAACATTTATAATTTCGATTTGTAGACTTGTCCGGTTGCGGAATCCATGGGGATCGTTTACTTGGAATGGATCTTGGTGCGATACATGGCAAGGGTGGGATAGCTACAGCCGTCGTATCCTACTTCCTAATGGTCCTGAATCTGGAGCTTTCTGGATGCCATATTCAGATTTCATCAAGAGATTTGATTCTGTAATTGTTTAGGAAATGTTATATAGGAAGCGTTTAGAATATCTAGTTATCTATTTTTGACTACTGATTTATTTGATTGTTTTTGATTGAACAACTATTTTATTAAACATATTTTGAGTCTTTTCAAAGATGTTTGAAATCAGTATTGTATTACTTCTTCGCCTGCTAACTTTTTAAATTGCTATTTGAGGTTGAGGTGGCGAAAGTGCGATCATCCGAAGGTTGGAAAGAACTTCGAGTTGATTGTTGCATACCTCAGTTCTGGGGCAGGGAGAAAGTTTTGTAAGTTAAAATTTTCTAATGTTTATTGTTTTATTTTCGCAACTACCAAGCTACTATGTACTTCAGTAATTTTTTTATGCTATTCAAATATCAATATTTTTAGAGGTTTCCAACTTCAAGTTGAAGAGTCAACAGAACTTGCTGTATCTGTGTATCAGAAGGGTTCTCGTAACAGGTGTGATAGTGACATAGTAGTATTACTGCATAGAAGTGGTAGATCCGGTGCAGCAATAGGCGAGCTTATTGTAAGGTAAAAATCACCTTACAAAATTACATTTTGTCAAATTCTTAATTGGAATGTTCGCATTAATAGAAATTTTGATAAGACTGTTGACTTCAATTTGACATTGAGAATGACATGACTAGAATTTATTAGATATTAGAATAACGGATAGGGTTCGTAGCCTATCCGTCTTTCTTGGTAAAAGAAAGGTTACTTATTGTTGAAGATCTTACTTATGACTTCTCTTTGCGTTTGTTTTTACTTTCTTCGAGCTGTATGCTTTGAAAAGATGAAGTAGAAAATAATCTTACTATGTATTTCACCAGACCATTTCTATTTTATGAAAAAACTTGACGATATTAAAATTTCTCTGATATGCTCTTTTCTTTTCAGATCAATCCGTCACAATGCAGCATTTGCAAGTACTGGTGATGTTTTTTTAAAAGGACCAGCATTATATACTGTACTTGCTATCTCCTTCAGCAATATGTCATATCCAATTTCTATTGATACTGTTGTTGCTGTTCATAGGTTAGGGTCATAATTTCGAAGAAAAAAAAGCAGTGACGGAATTTAGAAGAATTATAACAAGTCATAATGAGTTTAAAAAGCCAAGATTATTGTTGTATTAAAATAACTAGCTTGAAATTTGGAATTGGATGCACGCTTTTGCGGGAGAAATCATTGTGATAGATATTTTAGTGCAAAAGATGTAGCAATGGAAGCTTTTCGATATCCACCATCAGTTATTGCGCATTCCTTGATTGAAATGTGTTTAAAAGAAGGCTGTAGTACGCCAGTAAGTCCTGCATTCAAAGTTTTTTTTTGTCATACATTAACATCACTTCATAATATTTCCTAATTTTAAAAGCATTTGATTAAGTGGCTCGTTCACATTGGCTATCACGCTTTGTTTTACTTCTCTTCATCGGCCTCAAAATTTTGATTATTGTAGGTAATTTACTTTTTAGTAATGCATGATATATTTTATTGCTATGAATATTTGTTATTAATTTCCAAATCTTTGCATCAATTATTTTTTTAGTAAAAGAATTCAGACAATTTTTAGAGCTTAGAAGGTACCGTAATTCGGTATGTTACAAAAAACTTTGGTGGTCACATATTGTTGATCGAAAACCATCATGAGCGCCATTACTTACAAGTACGTTTTTTTGCATTAGCTTCAATGAAGACAAATTATAATGTTCAAAGCTTAATTGTGCGTAAATTTGTAAATGAACCTGATCATTTTATGGTTTCGTGAATCTGTAATATTTTAAAGGAGTATGAGTCAAATTTTTAGGTTTTTTGCGATTGCTCGCAGTCATTAAATGTAATTTCAACACGTGCTTGTTTATCATCTGTGGATACTATTCCTCCTATGCATCGTCAAGTTAGTTTTTCACACTAAAATAACACAGTTTTTCAAATAATCCTGTGAACTTCAGTTCTATTAAGTTTTTTGATGTAATTTCGATTTTATTTGTAGATTTTAATGCTTCTTACGCACTTTGAAACAACTCAAACTTATATCGTTCATCATAATTTAACTCAGCGTCTTGTGCTGTCACCTGGTTTGAAAGATTGGTTGTCGTTTGCTCCTAGTCAGGTGTCTTTGCCATCATCAATAGAACATGTCCCTGATTTACAAGATCCCTGTTCCAGTTTTCTTCATAAACCTCGTAAAATTGGATGACGAGCTTGATAAAAACATTTTATTTTTAATGATAACGTATGTGATTTTACATTGTGCTGAGCGTGAATTTCCGAGATATTTCATTTGTATTACAATTTCTACATACTGATCCAATGTTTTCAGTGCTTTAATACCTAACAGGAAATTTGAAAATTCAGTCATAGTTAAACAGAAAAAAGATTCGATCATTGTAATGAAATTTCTCAATTCTAAAGTGATGTAATGTAATTTCTCAGCTTTTTTTGTCTCAAATACTTTGCGACTTTAGGATGTTTATCAAAAATGTCATCTTGATCATAAGTATTGGTTGATGAATAGTTTAAGTCTTACGTATCTTTTTAATGAATGAGTTATACTGCAGTAAACCATAAAGTGCTCATATTGTTGGTCGCAAGATTTATTAATTTTTGAAGTAGCTCATTATAGGATGAAAGAAACACTGTTTTTTGTACCTTAGAAAGACATTCTTATGTCACTAACTATGATATCTGAAATTTGCTAAGGTATTTGCTTCGTCTATTTATTTTTAGATCACAAGTTTTGATTCAATTTGCATGCAGTTGGTATGTCAGATTCTGAGAATGCTTTGCCAAACATTCTTGCTCACGAAAATAGTTATTTTCTTTTCCAGTTGGTGATATCGGTATTGAATGCTTTTTTTTCTTGTGCAAATAGATACTATGACTCTTAACACATTCATCCTAAGAGTAGTTAATATATTACATTTTATGAAAGAGAAAGGTTTCTTGATTTCATCGAAATCTATTCAAATGTTTGCTGAAAGAAGCAAGTCTTGTATACTTGCAATTACATATGTAATATAAATTTCGTTCTTTAAGATGCTACTTGTATAAAATGTTTTTAATTTGAAATTAACTTTATTTGTGTCGTACGAGAATTTTACTGCCTTGGATTTATAATAAATTAATCATGACTCTTTTATTCTACATCATTGCTATATCTCATGGCATTTTAGTACATCTATTTCTGTTTTTTTTTCTTTTACACATAAATTATTGAAGCTTTAATTGCACTTCTGATAGATATTTGGAGAATAAAAATTGTGTTGATGTGTTGTGTCACATTTTGTTGTTAGAATACAAGCAACAGAATATCAAATATGTATATTTAGCAACAGAATATTTAATAAATTGATCCTGAAGTTCTATTACTTTGCGAAATGATTTTTATGAGTTAGCAAATTTGAGAAGGCATTTATGCCTAATTAAAGCGATAGATTGTACCTCAGTACTTCCTGCAACAGATTCTAGTAGAATGTTAGTTAAGAGTCGCAACGATGTTATCAGGTTGTTATTCCTTGTCCTTGTCGCTGTGGTTGTTACATAATGTTCTAGTTATTACTTTTTAAATCTAAAATACATTGACGAAATTGATAGGATTATCATTGCGACTGAATTAGGTAATTGCTTTTCTTGCGTCAAGTAATGGAAAATTTGTGAGATTAAAATACTGTGTTATTCTATAAAACTATTCTACTTTTAAAAATTAGAAACTTTTAAATAATAAGTGCATAAGTGTTTAAAATTTGAAATTTCTTTTTGACTATTGCCATTTTGCATTCAGCGGAAATGTAAGTAAAAATTTAACAGGCAAAATGATTTATTTGTCAATAAAAACGCCTACATTAACTTAGGGGGGCAAGTAGCTTAAGTTATTACTTCTTTACCTTATTAATTAGTTTTCTGCTATTTGTCAAATATTTTGCACACATTTTGATTTTTTTGTCACTGTTATGCATTAACTTTAGAGAAAAGTAAGCATTTTTTGCAAACAACTCACTCAACCTATTAATGACTTGCGTTGTGTGAGTGGTCACTTTTTATGTGCCTTTTTTTTTTGATTTACTGACTTGTAATTTTGGATAGAAGTCTTTGAAT
>UYYF01000466.1:0-14536 GCA_900618365.1 Thelazia callipaeda
CAAATAAACTCGAGGCAGAGATGAATTGCAGGACGAAAATAAATCCGTATGTGATGACTTGGGATGGGATAGGGACAAACTTCCACAAATGCTACACAAACAAGAGATGCTTATATGTGTATATATATATATATATATTAAATACGCGTTCTCATCTTGAATTCCAATTAACAGTCTCTTGTCTATTGCAGAAGAGTACAGTATGGTATTCTTCTTTTACTACTGACATTTTTCTTGTCAGATACATCTTCTACTAAGTAAAACATGAATCAAGTAAAGTTTTTAGGTACCTGTACGCTGGATGGCACCAGAAACAATTCAGAAACTACCGCAGTTTTCAACTAAAAGTGATGTGTGGTCATTTGGTGTACTAATGTATGAAATTTTCAATGATGGGATAAAACCATGGCCTAACTGGGATGCAAGACGATGTGCGACTTATATTAGACAAGGCAATATGCCTGAAATGCCTGGTATACAATTGTTTTAGAAAAATCATCTTCAAAAAGATCTATTCACATATGCTTTCGATTTACGAAAGTTGCAAAATAATTACTAATGATTGTATTCTTCTCCATAAGTCCAATTATTATATTTTATTCAGTGCATATTGGTGTCTGAGCTCAACTTCAAATGCATAAAAAATTTATTATTTGGGATTAACACTTGAATATATAGCAAAGTTAAGATTTTATGAAACTTTATAAAGGCATTACGTCAGAAAATTCCACGTAAATAAAGATTTTACTTTCATCAGTACAGTGTTGCAACGATCCTCAATATATCCGCAAGATGCTTTCTTTATTTTCTGCCTTTTTTAATGTTGACGGAAACAGTTGAAGCTGCATAAATCTCTATCAACAGTAATAGGATCCTCCTCTAGTACTACTTATTATTACTATGTTGTGCCCTTCATGTAAATAAATACTTTTGCTAGTGTTAGTACGTGTGCAACGGCTATCTAAACGACTTACGATGGATGGCATACACTTACACTTCCGTCTTTCTTATTCTACTCATTCTATCATAAGCTTACTACTGTAATTATTTTCAAGCATACCTTTGTTCTGATGAAAAATGTGCTTCTTATTCAGAAGCAACTCCTTTGGAAATAATGGATTTAGTCAACGAGTGTTGGACAATGGATGTTGAGAAACGTTGCGATTTCCAGTATATAATGAAAAAGCTTGCAATTCTTCGAATCATCTATGTGTCTCCAGAGCTGAACCATATGACAATAGCCAAGTTGAAAAATGTAAAAATATTGAGCGAAAAAGATGCGGAATTACAGGAAGCTAGAAATGAGAATGAAAAAGAAATGTTGTCATCAAAATCCACAAATTCACGAAGTCCAGTTGCCGCGAGCAATGTTAGTGCATGCACCATCAATGTTTACAAGATGAGAAATGGCAGTTTTGTTGAAAAACTATAAAGATTTTTAATATCCGTACTTTTTGCGTTTGAAATCATTACATCAATAGGAGAATCGAACACACCTTCCCAGTAATGTTGCATTCGGTCCGAAGGTTGGAAGCAGAGCAAGAAATGAGCTAGCAGAGCGAAAACGGAGGGAAAGACAGTATGTTATGGTTTAGATGCAAAAGGCACTATAATCATAAAACTTTTGCAAATAACATTAAAAATTAGCTACTCATAGAAATCTAATACTTATCTTTGTAGTATCAAAGCTGAAATTGTTTGCTCCATGGTATCATACTGAATGCAGCAATAAAACATTGCTTGGATCAAAATTTTTCTATTATTTTATTCACTTACAGTATTTATGACATGGAGAATACTAAAAATTTCAGAAATTATGTTAGATGTACAATAGACTCAGGATCTGTGTAAAATAACTGCATACGAATATGAAAAACTAAAATTTCCATGAAGACATCAATTTTCGGCATTATCATTTATTAAATATGCTAACTGCTTATTACATTTCTTGAAAATTATGCCGGAAATAATTTGAAGAATCTTTTTTTTGCAAATTTGGCCGTTTGCACTGACTAAATTTTTTTTCAGAGCTGAAGTATTAAGTCAAAATATTTTGGGACATATCGAAGAAGAAATGAAAAAGATTTTACGTACCAAATATTCGAAAAGTGGTTCTAGGAGAGTGAGTATTCTTCTAAAAGGATGGAATTTTTTTTTCAACAGAAATGAAGATTTGAACGAAAAACATTTAAGGAGCAGATCTTATCTCTTTTCATTGAACATCATTAGAAACATGTTTAGCATGAAAATACATATGGCTAATAAATTGAGACAGTTCAGTTCAATAACTGAGAGTTCTTAGAGTAGCATAAAACAGAATTTGAAAAAACCCAAAAAACAAGAATTTTTATGATAATTTTACTCTAAAGAGTATATAGAAGTTCGAATAATCAGGCTTTTGATCAAGCAAGAAAAGGAACCAAAGAAGAACGCAAGAAGTCCAACAGAGATATTAGAACAGAGAACACAAAGTCTGTTTTTGAAGAAGAACGAGCAAGTGAAAGTGAAAACAAAACGTGGGAAGGTAATGGCTTACATTCAGAGAACATCCCAAGGAGCAGCTTAATGAAAGTGAAGAAAAGACAGATTTCAAAAAAACGCAAAGGAAAAAGTAAATGTCAAACAACTGAATTAAGGCCATTTCAAGATAGCACGAAATGCTATGAAATGACTTATGTGAAAAAACCTACAAAAATACCAAAAACAGATAATGAAAATCAACAACAGAAGCAGATTTACTCAAAAGACTCTCTTGAAATGGAAAGTCAGAAGAAGAAAAAACTGAGAAGTTTGCGGAACTTAACAAAAAATCGACATGAGATGTTACGTGCTGCAACAGTAGAGCAAACAAGCGAAAAACACATTTGCTCTGTTGCAGTGGATGACTTCCAAGAGAGACAAAATAGTAAGCAAAGTTCAGTAAAATCTCCATCGGAAGTAGCACATAACAGACAAAGAATACGGAAGAGTCGACGGAATTTCTCGAGAGGACATAAAAAAAATGCAAGTAGTTCTACGGGATCACCAAAAAGTCAGCAAGCTAATCATAAAACATCTGCTAAAATAACGTTTAGTTCTCACGAAACGCATATTCAAGAAGAAACCCAAAAAAATCAGCAAGCCCCGTCAAAACAGTATGTGCAACTAGCTGAAAGTTCCAGTCAATCACAAAATGTAGAGAAAATTCCCATACAAATAAGAAAAGCGCAAAGTTTGCAAGTACAGCATAAAAATCTTCCACAAAAACGTGATCCATATGTAAGATTAGAGCGAAGTCAAGATTTTACAAAAAAGCCTCATAAAAAAGCTAATTCTTTAAGAGAAGGGCGAAATTTGCAAGTCGCGTTCAAGAGGTTAAAAAAGGTACACAATATCGAAAAAGTGTGCAGTCCAAAAAATTTTCTGATTCAAACGAAAAAAGCTAGAGAAAAAGTACCTGGTCTTAGAACAGCTGAAGAGGATTCGGAAATTGGAGTTCAGAAATCTGCGGCAAAAGTAACAAGTTTTAAGATGGCTAAGAAGGACTCGCAAAATCAGAAAAAATCTACGGGAAAGGTACCAAGTTTTGAAAAAAATGGTACAAGTTTCCAGGTTCAATTAAAACACATAGTACAAAGTCCCAAAAAATCTAAAATAAGTTTGCTAAATCAATTCAAAATATCTGCGAATAAAGCAAAACAATCTAAAGAAATTGGAGGAAGTTTGCAGGAGGAACTAAAAAAATATGCGGGAAAAACACAAAATTCTCAAAGAGTTAAAGAGATTGCACAAGATCGAATTGAAAAATCTGCCAAAAAATCGCAAATATCTAAGAAAAGCACAGAATGTTCACAATATCAGCCGGAAAAATCTTTGGAGAAGACAAAAAATGCTTTGAAAATTAAAAGCACGCAAGTTCAAGTTCAGATGGAAAAGCCATTAGAGTTGTCAAAGAGTAGTGAAGAAAAACTAAAAACTCAACAAATGCAACGAACAACAGTACCGGAAATCATGAAAAGCCACAAGAAGGATCTGAATGACAAAATACCACATTTTTCCGAAATTGATAGCTGCGAAGAAACTCAAATGAGCAATTCACTTCCATCTGCACAAATTTCAACACATAAAAATGCGGACGGTTTAGAAGGAACTCAGGAAAGTCTGAGGACTTAAAAGAAAAGGAGTAAACAGTCTGTAAGGAGTCCACATTAGCAAATTTTTGTGAAGATGAAAGATGGCGAGAATATGGAGAAATAAAGGGAAAAAATAAACTGTTGCTATTTTTTATTTCTTCGCATGTTATCATAGCTTTTTTCTGTATCATACAAAGTGCATAAAATCCTTATCAAAAAAAAATCTACATAAAACAAAATATACCAAGGAACCAAGATTAGTATTTATTAGATACTTTTCACTACTGATGGAAATTTTCATTAGCACACAAAAATTAAATACCTAACATTCCTACAGTTTTTTAATGAATGCTCCTGATATAAGCTATACTATAAAATAAAAAAATATTACACATTACAATATTTTGTCAAATACTTGGCACGAATTCCTTTGTTCTAGATTTTCTCAACCCTTCTTTTCTCCATTACAGCCACAAAAACGACTCAAAATAGTGCTTGATAAGGAGCTGGATAATCAAACCGTTATTACACTGGCTTTACTTGAAGTAAATTAACAAAGCTATCTCCATTATGACATTACATACTGGTACATTCTGCGTTTTAATGAAGCTCTGAGCCCCTCATTCATAGGAAAAGTCAGATAATAGTAAAATAGAATGAGGAAAAAAAAAACGTTTGAAGCATTCTAGTAAATACTTTATAATCCCAAGTAAATAGACAGACTATGAACAATATACAAAGAGAAATTACTACCTACAACGCAGCGTTGTTATGATTTTTAAGACGTACAGCTGGACTTAATCCTTCTCGTATCGCATATTGTTGAAGTCTTGACCTGCTTCTGCAATTATCCGAGTCACCTAAATTGTAAAAAATATAGGATACAAATGATGCACAATGTAAAAAAGCTGTGAGCAGATAATTAAGCTAGTATTTACGTCAGCAGAACTATCGATTCAGATAATGTGGAAGAGTGAATAGGTATTGAGCAAATGAAAAAAAAAAGCAAGTTCGGCTAACGCCTTAAAATTCTTTCTTGATTTCCGTTTTGATTTCTTCAAAGATAGCATTCTGAAATGGATTGAAAGAGGTGGATAGATCGAGATGTCACTTTGAAGGGAGCGAGAAAAACCAAAAGTATGCAATTGATGGAAGAGACGAGCAGTTTATCAAAAAGAAATTAAACATTTAAAGAGCGTTGAGTATGCACTGGAAAGAATAATGATAGTGAAAAGAAGAGCAAGTAAAGCAGAAATGATTTCTGATACGTGACAAACGATTTCCTTACGAATACAGTGCTTGTTATTTTCACATTTTTCATCGAGCGGAATGATATCTGATTCCTTTCTGACTACTTTTGATGATTTGCAGTGAAGAAATATATGAATTTTCATTTACTGTACTTGTAGTTCTGCACTTTACACAAATGCTAGCTGAAAGCTGTCATTCGAATAATTTTCTTGCAGGTATGTGCTTCCACAACACAATAGTTTGAAACAAAGGCACCGATTTTTTGCATGCAAATTCCAGTGATGTTCAGTTTTTTCTGCAGTGATACTTCGTGTTATTTGAAAACAGTCACTTCTTAGCAAGCCAGCAGATAATTATTTTCGTGTTATTCTCAAAATATCACTTTTCTGATTAACTTATTATCGAAATTTTGCAGTTAAGTAGTAGTACTACCAATAAGAAAATCTGCCTGAAAGCGCGAATGTTAAAATCAATAAATAGGTTAAAAATTTGATGTTATTTATAAGCAAAATTAAATGGCAGACTACTTGATCCATTTAATTGTGAAACTTTACATATCCATAGAACAACTAAATTCCACTCCCGTACAGAAAGAGAGAGATAGATCTGTACACTTCGTGAAAAATTATCGAACATTTAAACTGGTTTTTCTCACTGTATGATAACATTTGATATAGACGTGGTCTGCAAGTGCTTGAATATGGTAACCATAAATCTGTCCATTACTTATGCAATTGATTACTTTCTAATTATAGTACTACTAACGCAAATACATTAGCTTTAAGTACTTCTGCGTAAGGTAGACCCACATGTGAACTTCATAAATACTTCCAAAACTTGCTTCTGAACTTCCTGTGAAATCTGATCCCAATCAAGCACTGTGTGTTTATTGAAGTTAGCAAACTAAAGTCGGAAAAAGATCCTCACAAAGTACTTTAGACTGTACCTTCTTCTATTTGCAGCAAATAGTGATATCCATTTTTTCTTTTTATTTTACTTTAGTTGTTTGGTTTTGATGCTGTTTTGATGCTGAAAAAGTTTAACTTTGGCTAAACTGTTGAAAATTTACAATTTTTTACCATCCACTTGATTTCTTGGATTCAAAACATGAAATATAACAGAAAAGGCATGCGCCCTAAATTTTACTGATACAAACATATTATGTTATAACTTTGTCAATATATGAAAGTTATGCCGTTTAATAATAAAATTTAGACAAAAATATGCAATTTATTTCTAAGCCGAATGTTGGTTGGTGGTATCAAAAATTTAGCTCATTGAAGCTTTGCAAATGCAAACAGTTTTATGCTGTTTTGTATTCCTAAATTTTTTTGAACTTGGCATCTTTAACAAAGTATGATACATAAGTTGCTCTAATGACTTGTCCCTACTCGGAAGTGTTACAAGGGTTGTGGGTTGATGATTGCGATCATGTGATTGACTTGCTTCGCAATACTGCTGCTGATAATGAAATGCTATGAGTTCCAATAAAATTGTGGCGTAATATTTCGCTGTTAGTGAAAAATGCTATGGATTACTAATAATATAAGATAATAGTAGAAAAACACTTGCAAAGTTTTGGGTCAGTTCAGACATTAAGAAAAAAACTTCCGAGCTGAAGTCAGTCACAAAATATTATCGTTTATCAAAACTATTTGAGTGATAAATTTTCTTTTTATCAGAAAAATAAGATTGGTATATGTTGAATGGCTATGCTGTATGGTCCATGTGCTATTAGTGCTTTGATTTTATTATTGATTTCATAGTTTCAGAAAATAAACTTTCCTATCATATATAATGAGGAAATTCGAGTTTTAGATACTAGATATGAGTTTTAGATACTAGAATGAGTATGTATTTCATATAAAATAGAAAAAGTTAACTAGTATTTGTTGTTGTGGTCACTGTCCGTTCTAGTGAAGTGTGCATAGCATTATTTAAAGGTGAACATTTTTCCTCTAACAACAAGAAGACCTCATTCAATAGATCTGGTAGTTTATTAAGTAAAGTAACTTGGAATTTTTGAAGTCAACAATAAGTATATAAAAGGAAACCAAAATATTTCAATCTGCACATTGGCTACTGATGCGTCGAAAGAATTAGTTTTTTAAAGCTATTAATATGCTAAATTACGGAAGCTATCCAAACTTAGTGAATTAATTCATGCTACTGACCCAAGTCTACCATTTTTAATTTTATTAATAATCTGGAGCGACTGATATTGCTCCATACATTTTTATGCTCAAAAAGTGTTGTTCTAAAGGAGTTTGCATATATATGCTTTTTCAACGAATCATCTTTCCGTACTTTCTCTCGCTAAATTTGTTAGCTTTTACTAGATAATCTTTGAGCAAACAATTTAAGCAAATTTGTCATTTCTTCAGTGCACTAATAAAGTGACCTTGCAAATGACCCACTGTCGATAAGAAGAATAGATTCAGTAAGAAATTGTAATATAAAGGAGTGATGATATGCAATGAATAATTACTTCATAAGACAGTTGATTATTTCTCAGCAACATTAGTAAGTTGGAGGTGGTGGTTAATGAAGAAGAGCTGAATTTTATAAAGAATATCGTTGCAATTGTCAGTTTAATGATTACCAAATCATGCTATGAATGATTTCAACGTCACATTAATATTTATTGCTTTTATTTGATGTGTGTCATTTAAGTTGCATTTGGTTTCTTTTAACTTGTAAAAAGTAAATTTTTTGAATTTGCTTAAATTGTATTAAATGATGGATAATTTATTTTCTAGCATAGCTAAGTTAAGACTTTTCACATTGATGCATTTGCCTAAAGAATGATTTTTATATCATTTTATTTACATAAGCGTAACTTATGTTAAGCATTTCCATTAATTAAGCTCTTAAATTTTTTTTGCTATGCTTTTCAATCGCAAAAAAAAATATTGAAAAGTGAACTGCGGTAGTTCCGAGCAGTTTAAGGACACAATAAATGTGATTGAGAATGCTTTCCACAAATAGTCAAAATTTTTGCCGTTTAGTTTTCCATTTCCATGACTTCTAATAGCGGCAAATCATAAAGAAAATGTTTTTTAATTTTTGCTTGCCCAAAACTTCACAATCTCACGACTTCATAAGAGAAGTTAAAATTAAATTGATATAATTTGCCATCCATCAACAAGTAATTGCATCGCGGTGAGAATGAATGAAAATTTCCGATAAATTAGTCACATAATAACTTTGATAGCTGGCAGCAATTATGGATTTCGTACACGGAGATATTACTTATTACACCTTAGTTGAAAGTGTTATGATAACTTAAGAATTTTATGTGAATGTAATTTTACTATCTTCTCAACTCTCTTCGCCCCTCAAACTTGCCTTTATTGCATTAAAAAAAGCTGGCAACTATGTAATTACATTCTAAGCTAGCCAAACCAAATCTAAGACCAAAGAAAGCTATATTAGCTTCAAAAACAACTGGGAAAGCTTCTTTCATTCTCTTTGGAACCACAATTTTTATTCATTTCTCTGCGTGCGCATGATTAAGTCTATTTGCTCTGCTAAGACCTCTATTACTATCAAACAGTTTATGGCATTTAAGATTCAAAATTTTGCGAAGCATTCGAAATAAGCGCTTAAAAAGTTTTGTAGTTTTATTTTGCGTGGGGTCTAGCTTTTTCTTCAGGCTTACTTTGCAAAACAATCTTCCGCAACTATTTTTTCATCAAGTAAACGATTGTAACCTCTCTATCACAAATTAATGTTTTCTGACTACTTTCATGATATTTATTTTAGTGCTTACAGAGAACTAACTCTATGTTTTAGCAATTTGGCAGTCTTAATTCTTAATTTGTTTTACTCGACAAGAATTAAGATTTTTGGTGAAGCAGAAGTTTCAAATCACTACCTGTTCCTATCAATTCTATTATTTGTCATGGTTTTATTAAGCATGACAAAGAATCACATAAAAAGAAACTTTAATCCAAGTTAACTTAACCCAGAAAGTTTAATTCCATCACATAATCAACTATCCTTATGAAACAAAACTTCTTAATCTTTCCTGCTTTGCTTCCTTCATTATAAAAGTTTCATTTGATTTCAGAGAATACACTAGTTTCAAGATTGAATTCTACCAAAAGTATGCTATGCACTTCATTCAAGCACTTTCACCCATTCAGAATCGATGACTGATTTTGCGACTATAATGTTGGCATGTTTTCAGACATATCTAACAAAATGCTCTATTTGTTTGTGAAAAATAAAAGTGTCAGTTTAGTTTTACCAAGTACCCTTACATTTCTTTTATTATATGTCTGTTAATATACATCGTTATTATGTAAATATGACTTCATACAAGATTTCACAGCAGATAACATTACATTTTCGTTTGCTAAACGGTGTACATTGTCTGCGGTAGCGAATATGTGCATGCATGGACGTGTTCTTAAGTGTAAGCGTGGGCCTGCTCAGTGAATGAACACTTGTAAGGTAGCATTTGAATGCATGATGTGTAAACGATTACAAATATTACTGTGCTAGTGAGTAATGTCATACTAAAATTGATTGATAAATTATTTGACTGCCACTCACGGTGTGACTGATTTCGGTGTAAATGGACAGACGCGGGCAAATATATAAGTCAAGAAATTAGATAGTCAGAAGTTATTCAACGCTTTTGATTTTTTGATTGTTTATAAGTTTAAAGAGTTGTTTATGGTCAAATCAACTGCAGTGATAACAAAGTCAGTTGACTGCTTACCATCTAAACTTGTATTTTATTGATAACTGTCACGATGAGGCTTCGATGATAAAATTTGTAGCAGCTGAAGAACAGAAAATTAGCCGGTTGACCATGTTTGCGTGTGCCTGTAAACTATAACTTTCTTTCTAAAGTGAGTACGTAAAAGCAGTCATTTTAGCATTATTTAATTATTAGTGGTATCTGAAGAAACTGGAATTTTTCAATCTTCAGTGTTGTTTAACGAAGGATTCCAATGAGATTTACTTTCACTGCTTCTTAGGATCGTAACTTCAGAAATTTGTCCCACTTTAGCCGTCATTTCAGCGTATTGTCATCAAATAACTTCGTTGCTCAGCTACTCTTTTGACTGGGAACTTCAAAAGTCGATTTTTTATAATTCATTTCAAAAGTACTAGCCATGTAATTAGCCTCATTCCCTTTTCTGCATTTACTTGTAAGTAAAAGGCAGTAGAAAGTCTTTTTTATATACATACAAGTACCATTCTCCTGCTTTGAATTGTTCACATTTCCTGCTAAAACTTATTTAGGCAGGCATTTCTACTGGGATATCAGATTCAAATACATTGATTAGTCTTTGCAACGCTTTGCATTGCTGACATTGTTTGCTATCATACTTGGTAATAAACCGATTTACATATACCTATAGATTACATTCAGAATTTCACTTTAAGATGAATATGACATAGTATTATTTGAAAAGTAGTTGGTTAACGAATGAAAGAATGAAAGTGTATGATGACATCCAGTTTTCAGATATTCGTTTCATATTTCATTCTTTTCTCTCTATGTCTACGAAACCAATATCACTTCGTTTACGTCACTCCTATCGTGTATTAGGCAGTAAATTTCTCTTTAATTTTTCCATGAATTGGGCAGTTGACGACGTCATTCCTTGGCAGAAAACTGAACTTGAATAGTGATACACGTTAACTTGAGTCAATTTTGCAAGCTAAAAATCTTAAAGATCTAAACAAAACTGGTTAATACGTCCAGGCATTTAACTCGAACGTATAATCTTAATACATATATATACATTCTGGATAAACTTGTCCCGCGCTCAGATTTGTTGTGCTAATTGTTTTCGATTCGTCCTCGTGCAATCCATATTGACTGTTGAAGGAAATGCTTTCGAGCGTTTTCTTGAGAACTATTGATTGGATGCATGTCTTAACGTGAACAGATATACTGATTTCCTTCGTCGCATAGTGTTTGTGGAAGGTCGTTACAGTCCCATTCCAAGTCATCACATACGGAATTATTTTGGTCCTTCATTTCATCTCTGTCCCAGATTTATTAGCCAGGATGTCATACATTCGCCTTTTATTGGTCTTCACTGCAGTTAATCGTGCTAGCTGGTGATGTCAGCCTCAATCAGGATTCACTTGACGTCGCTTCTTATCGTGGATCATGATATCTGGCCGACCCGCTTATATTCTGATCGCAGTCCTCACTCGCGTATCGACTTTGATCTCAACATTCTCATTCGCGACGACCTTCTGAACAGAATGACTTCGCAAGCGCAGGAATGCTTTCAGACCACACTTCTTGCAGAGTCCCAAGTGGATGCATCGTAGGGTGTCTTTTAGTATAGTCGTGATGTAACATTGTATATTTAAAATCATTATAGAGCACTGCTAATAAGCAATCGAATCACTGGCCAGCCCTTTTGATTTGTGTGATGACTCCGACTCATCGGGATTATATCAGACAACAAGTAGCCCATTGCCTACATCAGTACACGGAACTAACCAGTATTCTGAATGAAAGCAATAACCTGTCAGCATAATCCACCCTCCACCATATTATGCTGGAAATAAAAATAAACAATGCTTTTAGATTCCTTCTACATACTTCCTTCACTTAATCACAGTTTTTCGCGCACTCTCCACCAATTACCCGAAACCCTTAGCTAACCACACCTCAAAGTACAGTGTTCTAGAATTTCCAATAATCTGATTTAAAATAAATTTTCGCTACTAGATGGTTAGTCGTTGCACCTTTGGATTAAATAACATTATGCAAATGCTTGGTCCCAGGTGCAAGAGTGTGAGATGGCATTGACTGACTGATCGAGTATTATTAGAATTTGTTATTGTTGGTAACTGTCTTGCTTTAGATTGTTATCGGTGACTTTTTTCTTACTGCATTCTTCGTAGTAAAACACACTAGTTGATTCATCCAAAGATATTTCCCCATTTTGTTTTTAAGCTTACTGTGTTCACGTGCGCTAAAAAATTCTGCTCTCATGTCTCTTGCGTTCACTAATACTTTTATACGGAATTATATGCTTAATTTATTCCCAATAAATTTTCATACTTATTATGATTATTTCTTCTACTAGATTTCAGGACTGTGTTGCTGTAAGATTTATTGGAACAAAATTCATTCATATCTTTGATATCTTTGTTCATATCTAAGTCGTAGTCGAAATGATTCAGTGGAATGATTGAAAAGCTACCTGATTTTCTTGATACGACTGATATAGATAGTATTGTAATTTTAATTACTACAAAAATACTATGGTTTTGCGACCATTAGAATTTGCTGATTGCCTCTCGGATAGCCCTTGGTTTCGACAAAATTTGCATGAACATGAAAGCGTTTTGGAAGATGCACATAAAACTATCAAAAATATTGAAATACAGTGTCGCGAACTCATCCAGTGTACTAGAAGTAAGTATTCCCTTGTTCTCATTTGCATTCTAGCCTCTTTTCCATATTTCGTATATTTTAAATGAAGTTGATCTATGTCTGAACAGACTAGTTTCATCTATTTTCAAGTTTTAGTACATATTTTTCTGCTCGCAATTTATGAGTGATTTATTTCTAGAAACTAATTCGATATATGTGAGAATAACTTAAGTAAATTCCTTTTTATTGACTGCTTCCGTTTGAATAAGGTAAATCTGGAGATTTCAGATGATTAAATGCTTTTGATGTGGTTGAATATTAGGATATTAGGATTTCAGTACTCCTTCACTTCCAGTTGCGTGCATCAAGTTTTAAGAGGCATTTAATTCACTAGCTGGCAAATGGTTTATAAATTTTCAAATTATGCACAAATATTATGCACAATTTAACGTGCTTAAAAATAATATATTGTGTAATTTGTAGAACTTTCAATTGCGCAACGAGCATTTGCGAAATCGCTGAAAGAATTTAAGTTTGTCACGATTGGTAGCACACAAACGGATGATGAACAAAAAATAGGTTTTTGTTTTCAAATATATTCATCATTCGACATCTTTGATACTCATTAAATTCAAATTTTTAATGAGCATAGCAACATCTACATTAGAAATTTTACTATAATACAGTATAACACATTTACATTACCACCATAATAACGACTAACCTCTCTACAGAAATAAGTGAACTGCCTTTCAGAACTTTGTACTGTTTATTTTATGTGAAAAGCATTTTTTGCATGATGAATAAATAGGACAGTGTTGCCAAGATTTATTATTTGGTTAAAATTTGTAGCTGAATGCTTGAGTAAATTTGGTGATTTCGTGAATCAGATTGAGGATCATCGCGAAAAGATTATTGAAGATTCAGAGACTCATTTTATCGAGCCATTAAGGAAGTTCCGAGTTGATGGAATTGGGAAAGTAAATTTTAATTTTGCACAGTAAATGTTGTTGTTGTAAGCTTCTACAATGTGGAAAAATATCTGATATTTTTTCCAAACCTTGCCATTTTTGAATTTTCTGCTCCATTTTATTAAAACGAGACATATTGTTGCATAAGTAATAAGAAATATGTTGTTCATAGGTACTGCATGATGACAAAAAAAGATACGAAAAAGAATCCAACAAGTTTTATGCTTCGCTCGAAAAACATTTACATTTATCAACGGTGAGAATTTTTCTAAATCCAGTTCGTTATGAGTGCCATAGTTTATTTTGTCGCCAAAAAGTGCCATTAGCTGTTGATACATCATTCAAAGCTTATTTTTACTGAAAAAAATTATTTTTTGATGGAATTGAATAATAAAACTTTTGAAGGATTGAGCTATAATAAAACCAGAGTAAGAAGGTTAGAACACTCAATAATATTTTTTCGTGATGTCAGAGTGACTTGGACGTATGTGGCGTAATGTTTTTAGTTAGGATGTCAATGATTTTGAATTCTCTAAAAGGGCTATTTAAAAGGCACGGAAAAATGATTTCAAAGAGGCAGATGCTCAGCTGGATATGCAGCAGCGAAATTTTTGCAATTGCTCGTTAGATTACGTGACAGCCATACAAGCGGTTCAAGAAAGAATGAAGTTTGAATTTGTCGAGACATTATGTTCATTTGTCTATAGCTGGCTTACTTTTTATCATGTTGGTGCGTATTCTTATCATTATTTATAGAAAAGTAGGCTTCAGGTTGTTTTATTTATTAGTATTTTCGTTTATTGGAATATATATATATATATATATATATATATATATAT
>UYYF01000467.1:0-14536 GCA_900618365.1 Thelazia callipaeda
GAGTAGCAGAAAGAAAGAATACTTTAATCTGAAAGTAATTAAAATACAAATATGCTTTAGTTTTGAGAATAAATGTGAAACAATTATGCAAATTTAGGACTTAAAATAAATTATTCATTTGATTTGCTTAATTGACAGAGTTTTTATATAATAACACATTTGCGATGAGAAGAAAAAACGCAGTGTATTCTTGAATTTACAAGAATACATTTATAAAAATGTACAAAAAAGCAATAAAATGTAAACTGAATGGATCTGAAAAATGACTTGTTCAGAAACGCTATTCAAAGTTTTTAGAATTTCTCACAAATAAAAAAATTCTTCCGAAAATGAAACAAATTTACGAAAAAAAAATGCAAAATAGTAAACAATATGCAAATTTATAAAATACATAACAAATTTATCTCACTTACAAAAGTAGACTTAACGGGCTAATAAAACACATAAATACCATATTGAATAATACATAAATACCATATTAAATAATACATAAATACCATATTAAATATTAAAAAAATTTTTGAAAAATACCATATTAAATGAAATACATAAATACCATATTATATATAATTTATTTTACAAATAATACATAAATACCATATTAAATATTAAAAAAATTTTTGAAAAATACTATATTAAATGAAATACATAAATACCATATATTATATAATTTATTTTACAAATAGCATATAAGATAAACTTATAAATTTACGATAAATAACTTTTTCTGCAATAATTATGCCGAATCTAAGCTCACTCACAATTTTAAGAGTAAATTATTATTATATATTTTATATAGTTGATCTATTACTTATATTTTGTCGTACTTCGCAGGTAAGTTAAGTATGATAAAATATAAAGTGACAGATCAAGTTTTACTTGAGATATGTTCTATCTAGATAGATTTCGGTTTGAAATCAGTACTAAATCACAATTAATGATTAGGAAAATAGACTGTCGACAAGGAAATTAGGTCAGTTTTAACGTAAGTAAGTGAAAAGATAAAAATTTGATGCAAATTGACATGGCAAATATCAATTTAAATACTAGAAATAAGGCATAAATATATTTAAAAATAAATCACAAATAAATAAATACAAAAATATTTGATCAGTGGAAAAAAATAATAGTAAAAAATCAAATTAATCAATCAATCATTACAATTGATCATTTAAAAAAAAGCACTGAAGTGTTTAACCTTGAAGGAAACGAAAATTAATGCAAAAAAAGCATTTGAAATGGTGAAAATTTGAGAATGTATTTTTAATTTCTAAATTTAATTTAATTTGGAAATGCACAAATTAAATTAAATTTGGAACTTGAAGAGTAATATAATTGAATAATTTTTGTTTGATAATAATTAGCCAATTTAAGTGTTTTGAATTTTAATTACAATTATTTTTAGAAAGCAATCAGTTAATTAAGAAAGTTTGATGAATTATTTTCATGTAAAAGTGTGACAAATTAATTACAAAAAAAAGCAATGCAACAAAAATGAACAAAGAAATATTTTATATTGAAAATAAGAATTTATTTTACAAAAATATAAAAATTTGCAAAATTAATTAACTTTGTTTGCATTTTTGATAGAAAAATTAAATATGAAACAAAATTGCAACTAACTGATGAAATTGTGAATTAAGTATATATAATTAGGTATAATTAAGTATATAATTAAGTATATAATTTTATAAAATTATTTACAGTTATGCAAATGATGAAGTGAAAAATTTATTTGCATAAGTATTTTATGAATGAAAGTGAGAAAAGCTAATAAAATTATTTATAAAAATTAGTTTCGTTGCACAGATTTAATACTACAAATTAAATTAAATTAAATTAAAACATTAAAAAATAAATTTTGCTAAAATGATTTGAATTTAAAACTTTTTGAATTAATATAAAAAATTTTAATTTATGAATTAATTACGTAAAATTAATTTTGTGGATTCTAACAAAACCGTGTTAATTTAGATAAAAAAGATAACTATAAAAATCAAAAAACTTTCTTAATGAAAAGATAACTTATTTAAATTTGAATCAGTAAAATTGATTAAATGAGTCATACTTTTGCAACTTTTCAACAGCTGTTTTAATCAAAGTAACTTTACTTAAATCAAAATGACTTATTATTATACTTATTAAAAAGTACTAAAGTGATAGTATGAGGAAATAATCAAAATTACTAGTAATAATTGTAAATTAAAATCAGTAACAATACAACAATAGTTGTCAAAATATGCATGAATCATTGCAATGTACATATAAGGATAGAGTGTGCTTCAAAATGCTGAAAAAAATGAAAATAACGCCAACTTTCTAGCAATTCAATGTATATGTTATGCTTTTTTGCTTAAAAATTACGCTATATAATTTTTTTTCTGATTTCACGTCAGTTCAAAAAAAGTTCACGTAAAATATCTCGCAAGCAAGTTACGTATAAAGTAATAGAAAATAAGAATTTATATTATTGGAAAGAAAGTATGACTCAAATAAGCAAAGATATTTATTTGCTTGTTTGCCATACAGAAAGTTTGCTTCTTGCTAAATTGTTGACACAAAGTTTGATGATCTGATAAGCACAAGCATAAAAAAGCAATTGCGAATACTATCAATGATTGATTTTTCAACAATCATATGATATAAATCAATCAATACTAACTGATTTAATTATTGGCTTTCAGCAAGTTTAATAAATTAAGCTTTATGTAATAAAATCCGTCAAATTTAAAATTAACTTTTTTGGAATTAAATTTATCAAATTTAAAGAATAATAGAAAATTTGCCATATAGCAAATTAAGCATTTTCTTATGCAAGCAAAATTATCATACTCTAAAAGTTATACAATTATCATCACTAATTTAATTATGCAAATGTTTACTGACTTTTTATTTGATCAGTAATTGAAATGTAATGATTATGATGGCAGTTGAAGGAAGAAAATTAAGAATAAATTAAATTGGTAGCGCTCCAATTACTTCAATTGAATTCGACTGTTATGCATGAGAAATTTGCAAATTCTGAAGAAAATTGTTGATTTTATACGTTGTGATATCTTTAATTTTGAGATCTCACTCTCAATTTCAATTACGAATTCAGTTTTTTATATTATGATTTTTAATTTCAAATATCAATTTCAGAATTCTTGACTTTTCCATGTTTAGATTCTTAGTTTTATCCTCAACTTTGTTAATTTGAACTTAAGTTCCTATCTTGAGCTTTAATTGCAGAATCCTCAACTCAACCTTCATTTCTTTGTATTAGCAGTTTTAATTTCAGAATTTCCAACTTTAATTTTCGAGTTCAAAATTTTTGGCTTTAGCATTTTTATTTCAGTTTTTGAATTCCAGATCTTGGGCAGTAGTATTTGTTACTTTAATTCTCAGCTTAATTCTTAACTTCATTACTTGCGCTTTAGTTCTTGATTTTAGCATTCTCGAAATCAGATTTGAAAGCGTTACCTCAACTTTTTTCTTTCTCAAATACTTCATTCTTAGGTTATCCTCCTGACTTGAATTTTCAGACTCATAAATGAACTCAATTTAAATTCAGTTTATCGAATTATCCACTCTGATTGAGCTATTTGTATTTTGCAGTGTTAGTTCTAATTTTCAAGTCAACCAAATAATAATTTTTTGCATTCTTAGCCATATTTTATAATTTGATAACTTTTTCTCCACATAATATCATTCTTGTAAACTTTTTTTCATTTTTTTTCATAAATTTTTTTACAATAAATTTTTGCATTCAACAAGTATCCATTCAAATTTACAACTTTTACTGTATTATTTTGATTAGAGAATGTCTGCTTGCTCAGATATAAACCGTTTTCTGAAGGCAAGTAACTCAATTCAACATCATTTATTTAGGCATCAATTTGAATGAGATTTGTCCTCATTTCATTTTTTTTAATCCCTTCACATCGATAAGATTTTAAATTTAGCATGCATTTTGAAACATATTTTTTGCATATTTAATATTTAAAAATATCAAATAATTAAAAATTAGTAATAAATTTGGATTATTTTTGTAACGAGTTAGTCAATTTATTCATTACTATAAGCCAAAAAATACTGAAGTATAAAAATCAAGTAACTAAAATGTGAAGGTTAGTTTTATATACATAAAAATTATAGCATCAATTAAAAGTATAAAAATAAGCATTAAAATCATAACATCAATTAAAATTATGCTTAAAAATTACCGTAATCTGTTTACAACACGCATTTACATATTATATTCAAATATTGTATGATGTTGTAATACTTTTTGGCATTGATAAGTGATAAAGCCAATCAGTGTTACGAGTTTTTAATTCAAACACTTTTCTGTTGGTAATTTTTACCAAATTTATAATATATTTTGAACTTAAAAATTGGCAGTCAAAAATTTTTTACTTAAAAACAAAAAATATATTTAAATTTTTAGCTAAAATAGGGGAAAGTCATGCTGCTAAGAAATTTTTTGAAAAATATTAACTGCAAAATTTTATTAATTTCTATATAAACATATTATCATATCAAATTGAACTTAATTCGGTATACAAATAAAGTTGTGATTTACAGCTGAAACGACGTAGTCTTCGCGACATGATTTACGTGGATATAAACATGGCTCTTGATTGCACAATTTTGTCTCTGTCGATTTTCTTTAAAATAATTCATGATTTTGTTTTCAAATAATTTTAAATAAATCTGTTGATTGAGTCTGTTTATCCCTTAAATAGTTTAACTAATGCTTAAACTTGATTATAGTTCTAATACTTTGAAATTTTCTTTAAAGAACACTTTTAAAAACTCATTAAAAATATTCTTGTAATAAAATTAAATAATAATAATACTTTCGGTGAGAAAATTTTTACAAATATATTTAAAACTTTCAATTTATTAATAAAAACGTTATATTTCGGTTTAATATTTAAATTATATTATTCATAATTTATCTTCAAATTATATTACATAAAATGATTAAAATATAACAGACTCATTAATAATTTGATGGCAAAATTTATTTTATTTAAGTATTTTATTAAATAATAAACCATTTTTGATAGTTATAAAAACGAAATAATTATTTCAAAATATCATCACAATTAATGTGTTTAGAAACGTTTTGTTCAGTAATTTGTTCGTTTTATCACTAAATTTGCAAATTATTATTATTTTCGATTATTAATTTTTAATTTTTAATATAATGTTAAATTTTTATTGATAAAATACATAGCAAATGTGATTCCTGAGCAAGTTTGTCAGTTAATTATCATTGTATATAGCACGTTTTTTTGAATTTTGATTTTTTGATTATCACTAAATTAATAATATAAGAGTACTCGCTAAAAAAGCAAAATTTGCTTAAATGACAAATATATATTTAGATTAATATAGTTATTAATTAATATTTATGCTTGAGAATATTATTGCTTAAATATGTGTTTTGCTTTTGTAAAATTAAAAATCAGCCGACTGATAATGACTGATAAGCAGCATGCTAATTTCTCAAGTCATATGCAAAACGCTTAAAAATAAGAAGATAATTTGAAGAATTTTTGGTTGTTTATTTTACAGAAATTTAAAATTCTACGTCTAATTTGCATATTACTTAGCATACTATGAAGCGTGAAAAAGGTTTGCCTAATTTAAAGCACTAAATCATACTTAATTAAAGAGGTTAAAAGGAATAAGTACACGAATCAAATAGAAATCTATACCCTCGACAAGAGCAATTTTCACTGTTGCGATTGCAGCTACGAGACCGTTGTTGGCTTCCATATGCACCACATTCATCTGTACATAACGACCACGCATTCCACGTTGACCATTGTACTTCGCAACGTACTGTTGTTGTGGGCTAAAAACAAAAATGATGTAAAAATTCAGTTTTCTGCTATGAAACATCCAAATGATTTTTCATGCATCAACGCCTGATTTGTCACGTAATGCGTCTTCACGTGACTACTTTAGCCCTATTATAACTTATTTATGTTTCGAAAATAACACGATATACTTAAATAAACTTTATGAATTTTAAGCTACTGTTAAAACTTCGACTATAAAATTTAATTGTTTTTACCATAACTTATTACAAAAATATAAATAACATTTGAGATATTTTTGCATGAAGAGTACTGTACTTAAATTTGTGTTTCTTAATAAATAAGCTAAAAATGTCAAATAATAAATTCATTTAATAACTTCAATATATTTGAATGTCAATGTTAAAGCTGAATTTGCGTCGGATTTTAATTTTATTTCAAAACTGTCAAATAATTCTGAATTTATCAAATATTAAATAATTAAAAGATTAAATTTTTAGCATAAATTTCCCATAAAACGTGACTTACTGCTTTTGTTGTAGTAGTTGTAGTTGTCGTCTGAGTTGCAGATGTCGTTTGAGTTGGACATGTCATCTGAGTTGTAGTTGTCATCTGAGTTGTAGACGTCATCTGAGTTGTGATGGGTATATCTAAAAGATCCATCAAGTTACTTCTAGTTCTGTGATCATTGTTCATGATTTTTTGATTCTGAATTGTCGAATTGGACAGTTTAGTATTAGTATGAAGTAGCATTGAAGATAATAAATATGCAGGAGTAATTATTGTGATGGAATCAAAACTTAAATACTTTATTTTAGATTTTTCATTATTTTTTTGAAGTAGATCACGAGTTAAAGTAAAAGCTGAAAATTCAAAAAATTAATTTTATTAAATTTAAAATTAAGGTCAAATGATCAAAAATAATTAGTGATCAAAAATGATCAAAACTAAAAAAACATATGTAACTTTGTTATTACTGCTTTTAATTACCTCTTACGAGGCAGGAAATATTAGCTATATTAATTCTCGATCCCGGTGCTCGCCATCGTGCGTTCTTTCCACATTTCAACTGTATTTGGGCATTACCAGATTTATTTGATGCGATCGGCTGACCTCTCAGATTATTAATCAATATTATTGCAATAGTTTCATCCTGAATCGGTAGAAAATATATTATAGAATTAAAACTAGACAGTGCTTGATCCAAAATTCTGCTTTTCGATAATAAATTGTTGATTCAAATAGTTAGTTATTGATGGCAAAGGAAAAAAATTCAAAATCTTTGAAAAACTTTTCAAGCCAAATATAATAATCCGATTGAATTTTTAATAATATAAATGGATCTAAATTTTTTCAACAGTTTTGTTCAAAAATTCAAAATAATTGTTTGTAAGCTCTCTAACCAGGTCACTTTTACAAATTACATCTGCTAAACGACAATCATTCTTATTCATTGAATATTTAATTGTTAATTGACCATTTCCTTCATCGTCTTTCAAATTTTCCAGCTGTACAATTTTAAGAGTTTTACAACTGCCACATAATTTTGGAACTGAAAATTTGCATAATTTTTGAAAAAAAAAACACAAATTTGCGCACGCGTAAATTGTAATTTAGATAATCTTTTGACTTGAATGAACTTTTTGGCTTTGGATTGATATTCAGTCTTCTTAACCGTTTATTCGACCTTAATTGACTTTGTGTAATCGTAATTAACGTTTTCTTAGTAATTTGCATTTTAAGTTTTATTGACAACTTTTAAAGGTTGTTTTCTAGTACTAATTAAAGTTACATGATTTACTGCAAACGTTGCACGAAGAGCGAAAATTAACTCGCGCAGTTTTTAAAATTTAATTCAACTCTTATTAATGCAGAAACTTTTACTCTGAAGAAAAAAAGGATTATGCAAATCTTTTGAATATTTTATTACTTGGTGGGACGGTTGCTAAAGCAGTAGATGATGAAGTAGTCGTAACTGTAGATAATGGTGTTGTTGTTGGTGGTGGAAGATCTGAAACTTTTTATTAAAAAACTTTTTGATGATCGATTTTTTTGAAAAAATACTTTGTATATCATGATAATGATCATTATAATGATAATAAGCAAACTTTAGTAAAATTGATCGAATTCTGATAACAAAAATATTGCTTTCAATAACCAAATTTTTATTGCTATTTTTGGAATAAACCCGTTTTGCCTTAACTATGTTTACATTTTTAAGTTAGCAAAGCTGTAATTAATTAAGTTATTTAATTAATTTACATATTTTTATTATAATGTTGTATTTCATGCGTGCAAGTGTTAATTTATGAAAATTTGCAATAAAAATTATAATTATAATTATTGCAAACTATATTTTTACGAAATATTATTAATATTAATATTAAAATTATTGCAATAATTACTATTATTATCTATTATTATGCACTTCAGTTATTTTCATTGCAATCGCCGTATGAATCGGTAGCAAAATTAATGATGATGATAAAGTTATAAAAACCTCGTGCAAGACACGTTGCGCTTTCAATATTGACGCGCGAGCCATCTAGTCTGAAACGTCCATTGTTATTGCATGCTACAGAAATTACTGTAGTTCCACTGGTATTTGAACTGCTTGCTGACTGTTTCATTCCATTAAAGTATATTACAGCTTCTGTATTCTCCTAAATTAAATTTTCATGGTATTGTTCTGAAGTAAATAAAACTTGAAGTTTTTGAAATGTGTCTTTGTTATCAATAAAACATTGAAATTTATGACACTTGTATTTCCAAATAAATTACGGATGTGCTCCAAAGAAATTATATCAGGTCAAGAGGTCAAAAGTCTCATTTAAAGTCTTAAAACAAAATTGCATTTTCTCAGAGAAATCATTTTCTTACCATAAGTTCGGTTTTTCAGTACTTTTTTTTTGCAAAATAAAGTTTAAGAAATCAATTAAAGTGATCAAAGTTAATACTGATTGTAAATTTTGAAATTTTTGAGCAAAAGTTTTTAAGAATTATTTATGTATCTACTAATTTTGTGTATTGCAGTCAGTACTTGAAAAATGTAAAAAGTTTTAAATTAAAATTTTTAAAATTAAATTTCAAATTTTTGTGATTTGGAACAATCAATTTTGTAAAATTTGAATAATAATCAATATTTCACCTATTTTTTTCATATGAGACTGAAAGTGTGATTTAATAAGTCAAGACTAAAATTTGACATCATTTATAAGAGTTCAAAGGTTAAAACTGATTTAAGACAAAAATGACTAACAGTATTGGTCACACACTTAATATTGGCTACTCGGCAACCGTCTTTATTCATCACATAACTGATGGAAATTTGTCCATTGCCTTCATCTAATTCAGGATCTACCACACGAGTCGTTTCGATATTATTGCATGTGTTACATGGTACTGCAATTTGTATCCAAAAAGTTATCCGTCTTGAACTTTGACTTTAAATCAGATATTAAATCATTCCCTTACAGTTCTTTACCTTGAATTAAGGATTAAAATTTATGACCAAATCATTACTCAGATCAAATTTTGCACTGCTATTTACTTACATGAATTATCATCTACTTAGTCATTATTATGCACACTTATTTGCTACTAAATTTTGTCGAATGATAAAAACATAATTTTTGCATATTTATTTGGTAAAAAAAATTTTGACCAAAGTTATAAAATTTGAAAATGAAAAAAATACTACTCGGCGTTGTAGTTGGCGGTTGTGTTGTTGTTGGCAGTGGATTATCTACAAAAGTTGTAAACTTTATTGTTTATAACAACAATTTGAAATTGCTTCAATACGAGTACTGCGTTTTAATTGAATATTAAAGCAATAATTTTGATATTAATGATGATAAAAAATTGCTTAAATATTTATTCGAATGCAATATTTAAGCAAAAACAAGTATGTCATCCGTTTTTATCGTGGTTTACAAATTAGAATTGATTTTAGTTAAAGTTATTTTAAATATAACACTTTTAAATGTTTTTTTATTTTCAATAAACAAATTTTAAATAGTGCAATACTTTTTTTTTCCTTATTTGCTAAATTATAAAAATTACAAATACATTATTTGTAATTTTGTATTTGTATTCGTCACAATTTTATAATTCAATAAATTACAAATAATGTATTTGTAATTTTTACTGACTAATTATAATTTAGCAAGCATCAGGCTCAAAATATGCTTCTTCAATTTATTATTTTGCTAATAAAATTATACAAAAAAGTGGTAAATTGAAGAATTAATCAGTAAAAATTCCAAACTCATAATTATTGAATTATAAAATTGTGACGAATTAATTCTTAAATGGCGATTAATCTAAAAATTACAGTAAGCTAAATGAGTAGAACAGTATTGTATTTTATTCTGTAAATAACCTTTTAAAAAGCATGTGACATTCCAAATATTTGCATTTGAACTAGGTGCTCTCCACCGTTCATTGTTGTTACAAGTTAAAACTAGATTAACACTACCAGTTGATGAGCTTATCAGTGGAGATCCACTGACTCCATTTGCATAAATTATAGCCATTTGATCAGTCTGAGTCAAAAAGATTAATCAAAGAGCAATCACAATCAATTCAAATTTAATCAAAAAGAGATTGAGATCATTTTAAATTAATTCAATCCACATATATTATTCAAAATTAGTTCGAGAGATAATTTAAATTTTGCTATTTGATCTCTGTAATTAATTTGGATTAGACAAATGTGGCGCATTTGATGACAGCAAATTTACATTTCACGACCTAAAATAATTTGAACGAAATTTTGATACAATTGCATATTAAGGAATTTACAAAAAAAAATATATTTAAAAAATTATGCAAATTTTCCTGACATTTTTGAAATAGTGTATTAATGTTAAGCTTATTTTTTAACTTGGTACTGTAATATGTCCTTGAATTTACGATATGGCATTTAAAATTTATGTATAATTTCTGACTACTGAATATTTACTTTAAAATTTGCATAAATATAAATTATGTGAAAAGATACCAAAATAGGAGAAAAGCATTTCAGATTAACAGTTCGACAATTATTTGAATCTGACCCATAACTAATAATCAAGCGACCATTACTTTCATCATTATATAAAGATGGTTTTTTTACAATTGATATATTGTTGCAACTAGCACATCGTGAACCTACAAAACTTTGTTCCAAAATACCAAAAATAAATATTGATAAAAAAATTAGACAAATTAACATAGGTTTGTTACAAGATTATTATGCATGCAAATTTCAAAAAAATATGCAAATTATTTATTAAAATTGAATTTTGATTTTGATTAAATTTTACAAATTTTGATTTTGTATAACTTTTATATTAATAAATTCAAAATTTACATTAAGTAAAAGTTATTTTTTACTTTATTATAGCAAAGTGATGAGAATATGCTAATTAAATATTCATATTACTTCAGTAAAATTGTTTTAATATATTAATTAAATATTGAATTGTGCTAGTTTTGAAAAGAAAGTCAAGTTTTAAAAGTTGCGAAGTTTCATTTTCTTCGCGTGTTACCACTTTCTCCTCGTTTTTTCCGTCTTCTTATTCCATGAAGAGTTAGTCGTTTCTTACCGAAATCCACAAAATCATATTGGTAACAAATTTGAGAGTCTGAAATTTGTTTCTGATTATAATATTAATATTTTTGTTCTTTCAAATTTGTCCACAAAATGACTCTTTAATTATATTTTTTACGCTTTTTGACTAACAATTTTGCTAATAATTAAATTGTTTTAATTAGTTTTTACTACAAGAAATTTATTGTTGAATAATATATCAATTTCAGATTTGAAGAGATTAATGGTTTAATAAGTTATGGATTTTAGGCTCAGTAACAGTAATATCTTACTATAGTATTCATTTTAGTGATAGTAGTACTCATTTTTCAGGCTTAGGGATAGTATCATTTGGATAGGTTCATTGCAGCAACAGTAATTCAAATTTGCATTTATTTTGCTGATAGTAATTGTAACTACACGTTTACTTGATGTGTTGACGGAAAACAGGAAAATTTATAGGAATGACAGTAACTGTACTGATTAAGGATATAAGAGCTTTAACGATTACGGTGGTGATGTTAAGTCGACTATTGAAAATTTCATCTTTCCCTCTAAATTACAGATTTTTTTAGTATTTATTGGTCTAAATTATTTCTTACAGAAAATTTGAGCATTATTTTTTTCTTGTAAACAAATATTTTTCTGTATTTATTGCTACTCTGACATTTGACCTCTGAACCTGAAGTATTTACAGTGTGTATTTTATAGTTAGTAACGATAACTAGTAATGAATTTTTTTTAATAAATTTTATGTTGTGAGCAATCTCATATCCTTTTCATTAAATTAAAACTTAATGGTCAATTAATGTTAAAAATTAAACTACAGCAGTTTTCTCTCTGATATATGAATCTGATGGATTAGTTATAAGTTCGGTAGTTTAAATATAAAGTTTTTATTACCGTAATTTTTTTCATCACAATTGCCAATTCAAAAGGTTTTATTAGCTATTAGATCATTAGATTACAAATGTCATAATCAAAACTTACCGTATTCCGGTATTGTACCCTGAAAATAAGTATTATTTTCAATTTTGTCATTCACAATAGTAATTCGAAAATTTTGAATGCTACTAAAAATTGATACTGAAAATTTATTTTCATTCTGTCATCATATCGTAGATATTGTTATGGTATTTCATATATGACTGAGTTGTTATTACAAAACAGCCAATACGGTTTACTGATTGATATTGAAATCACTTATATTTAATTAATTTTTTAAAATAGTTCTAAAAAGTAACTTTCTTACATTTTGGTTAGCAATTGGAACATTTGAAACAACTTCACAACGCCTAATTTGAGCGTAAGCACCGCTGTAAACGTCAGAATAAATATATGCAAATGACGTAAATATAAGCATCGTAAGTGAAAATGTAAAAATTATGATGTGAAGTGAGCTACTGAGAAAAGGTTAAATCAAAATTATCTTCATGAATTATTAGCTTTATAAAAGTGAAGTAGCTCAAACCATTGGTTCATTACAGTTTTGTTTCGTTTATTTTACTTGACGACTTTTAAATTAAAATAAATTTGTTCAAGCGATAATCGTTTTGATACTCGTTTATCACTTTTTGATCATTGTTATTTGCGTGTAAATATACGTTTAAAAATTAGATATTTATACTTTTTTTCGTAAAATGAAATAATTTACTTACTTGCAATTAGTGGATCCCACTAATGGATCACAATTCATGGTGATAATCTGACAAAATCTGAAAATTTTAAGTTTTAAGCGCTTTTAAAATTAAGTAAAACAATTTTCAAAAATGTTTACTTATTCAAAAAATGTAATATTTATTAAAACAATTTGATTACTTTACCTTCCACGAGCTTCGACAGTTGATCCATCTCCAATATCAGCAAAAGTATTTTGCCATTGTGTCCAACTACTCCAAACTTTCACGCTATTACAAGTCTTTTGACCGGTGACCAAAATACCAGCAGGTATTGTAAGCAACAACAGTAATATGCATAAATGCATATTTTTGAAAACTGTGATTTTATTTATGATTGTAATTCAAAATTCTCGTTAGCATAGTATTGAAATTCCTTTTATCATATAACATATAATAAAGTACCAGAAAAAATGATATAAAAAACTAAAAAAACAAAAAAAGCATTTGTGTATTAAAAATAATAAAATTAAAAAAATCGCTTGCAAAATAAAAAATTCAAAAATGGTCAAAAAAGGGTACTGTTAAATGAATTCATGAACGAGTACTTGTTATATTGGCTGCTTGAAACAGTTTATATAAATTTTGAAAATCCAGGATATCTCGGATTATGCCACACTCTCAATACAATACACAAACTTTCAAATCACGGATAGAAACTGTTGAAGAAAAAAGTTTAAACAGTATTTTGTACAAAAATATTGGAATTTTATAAAATTGTTTGTGTTATATTCTCTCAATTAATCCATTATTAAGCCATTATTACTTTCAATACTTGATTTCGAATTTAACAACATAAAAAATCATTTACGTTTTGAAAGTTTTTTATTGAAAAAAATTTTGCCAAAGTACAAAATGTTAGTTTGATCAGTTTTTAGGTGTAAATTAACCATTTTTAACGTTTTATAGCAGTTATATTTGATTATTAAAAAATGTTTTAAATTTTAAGTTTTAAATGCTTTCAAAATTAAGTTTTTCAGTAATAAAATTATACAAAATCGCTTGCAAATTAAAAAGAAAAAATTCAAAAATAGCAAAAAATTTTTAATAATTAAATACATAAAAATAATAATTAAAATACTCTATTGAATAATGAATTATTTTTCGATATATTTTTGAAATATTATTTATTTTTGAAGTGTTTTTTCAATAAAAAAATACATTATTTAAAATTTTTTGCTATTTTTGAATTTTTTCAATAATAATAAAGTATCAAATATGAAAAAGCAGATTATTTTTAACGCCGAATAATAATTTTAAATACATTTTGTGGAATAAGTTTGTTTGTGATTCAAATAAAATAATTTTATTGAAATTTATTTGCAAACTTTTATATAATATTTAAAGCTGAACGTTTGTTTTCTCAGGGTAGACAAGACAGTAGGGATAGTTTTTATCTTTATAGCTAAGTAATTTAATAAAATTAAAATTCTTTAAAGTTTAATTAGTTTAGACGTTACAAAAATAAATCAGTA